>JBBUKS010000001.1:6431134-6443024 GCA_038050645.1 Hedychium gardnerianum | reverse complement strand
AAGTCAACGCTGGGCTGAGAAGAAGAAGGAAAGATGGAAAAGCATGAATGAGATCTCGTGTGCTTGCGAAGAAAAAAGCTCACCTTCACCTACTCTTTTATACTGCCGAACCTCGCTGTCCATGTGGGCTGCCATGTTTGCCCGTGGACTTACTGGGGCATGGGGTTGTATGGGGCCATATCAGATGTTAGAGGTATGGCGCCGATGTCTTACATCTAACATTGTTCGGATTGTCGCCGCAAGTCTCATCTGTCGCTGTCAGTCTTGTTAGTAGTAGTTGTTAGCAGTTTTATGTTGGAGTTGCAATTGTCAGGAATTATTGGACATTTAGATCGGAGGGGTCTGACTCGGCAGGGATATTCTCGATGGGGGATATTCCTGTGACCCGAGCACACCGTCTTGAGAACGTTCCCAGTCGAGGATGCTCTTGTAGTATAACCTGTTACGGGCACATTCTCAGTCGGGGATGTTCCCAAAGTGAGTACATGACTGAAGTCCTATGTAACTTGTTTCAGGGATGTTTTTAGTCGGAAATGTTCTCAAAGTGAGTGCACTGCTAGAGTTTAGTATAACCTATTATAGGAATGTTTCCGATTAGGGATGCTTCCAAAGTTAGTGCACGTTTGAAGTCCTGTGTAACCTGTTTCAGGGATGTTCCCAAAATGAGTGCACGACTGAAGGCCTGTGACATGTTGACACACCATCTCCTCTAAAGCATCGACCCGAGCGAGCTATGCTTCCAAACGGTTGAAGTCCTGTGACATCAACCCGAGCGGGCTATGCTTCTGGACGATTGAAGTCCTCTGACATGCTGATACACTATCTCCTCGAGGCATCGACCTGAGTGGGTTATGCTCCTAGGCGGTTGAAGTCTCGTAACATAGACCCGAGCAAGCTATGCTCCTAGGCGGCTGAAGTCCTGTGACCTTCATACTAAGTGGACATTCCTGAGCAGTTCGTATTTTCTGCACGGTTCATGTTCCGAATGGATATACCGTGGTATGACGATGTTGAGGTGGAGATGACAATGCAAAAGTCTGCCGGTGAAGCAGTGGCTACTGAGATAGTAGGTCGTCCAACCTGCCCCACATGGTTTGACTTGCGATTACTAGAACAAGCATCAGGGGATGTCAGAGTTGTCCGACAAAACTCCTTTGATGCTCAAGTCATTAGAGGTGTACTGAGCAAAGAGTATAAAAGTAAACTAAGAAAGAGAGAGGCCCTAAATACCAACATACTTGGTATTTATATGTATGAGATGGGGAGTTTCCTACAGAGATCGTGACCACTATCTCTGAAAAATTGTTCAGTCATTTCTGCCATTTATCTCAACTAGTTGATTATTAATTATAGTTATCTCCGTTAATGTGCTTGACCATTACTAGTCATTAACTCTAAAATTGGTGATCATGGTCGGATCACGTGAGGATCGTGGGCCACGTCCGCTCATGGCCAATAACTATGGAGGCGTGTGTAGGCGATAGTCCCACTGAATTTAAAGGGGAGAGATCGAGGAGCTCAGAGGAGAGACCTTGAGGAGTTCGGAATAAAGAGCTTGGAGAGCTCAAAGGTGTTGACGTGCCAACCTACTCCAAGAAGTCAACTCTTTAGTCCAAAGTCTTTGAACATGCAAGTGGTATGTCGACCTGAAGTAGGACCAAACAGGCATGACCTGCCGACTTGTGGTGAGATAATACTAAGGGTATCACCATTAGTCTTTCATTTTTGTATTGGTAAAAATATCTCTAGCATTGAGACTTTTACAACAATTTTGTTTATAGATCAAATGACCTCATCGATTGAATTTCACATAATTGTTTATCATTATTATGCCTGCTGGAGGTAGAAGTTTAGGATAATTGTGGAATAAAATAATTTAAATGCATGATTATACATTTACCATGTATTATCTATCTCATGATAGGTCCCTTCTATATTCTTCCATCTCTGTTAATCTTATCAAATGTAACTATGTCATATTTTATACATGAAATTAAAAGATAAGCCTAATCTAAGGCATACCTAGTTTTAATTCTATGTTTAAGATAAAATTAATTATCTAGATATAATTAGTTATAAGTAAAATCTTTAGGCCACTTCAAATCCCTTTTTCAAGAGAGGTTTGCTTTCGTAGGGGAGGAACATCTCACCAAATACTAGCCACAACTTAGAACTGCTTTATTATTGCTTCACAATTTCTCCATCGATCATATATTTTCCTCAAAGCACTATGATGAACCCTCCTTCACCATGCATATGGTCATTCAGACAGGGACAGATCTTTAAGCATGGGAATTCTAAAAGATACTAGAATAAAATCATGATACCTAGTAATACTAAACAATGGTAACTGGTTATACTTGGCCCCTGATGATATGAAACCACAGCACTTGATCATTATTTGTAGAACACTATACAACAAAACATAGCACAGGTAGTGATGAACAAACCATGACACTTAATCACACTAAATTATGATACCTGATAATAATAAACCATAGTACCACTTAATCACTATTAGTAAAGCACTAAACAACAAATGACAACTGGTAATGTTGAACCATAGCTAGAATAAATTCTAAAGTCAACTCACTATTGGAAATAAAACTACTAGACCAAACTATAACACCTAGTAACATCTAGTTATACTAAAGCGCGGCACCTAATAATACTAAATCGTGGTACCTATTCACTATTTAGGAAAAAAAACATCTACCCATAACAGTGGCACCAGTGCTAGGGAGAACCATGGCTAATATGTGCTTTAGGAACTGTGTAGATCTAGTAACCATGTATAACAATTTAGACTTCGCTAGATGTGAGATGGAGGACTTTTATCCTTCCTTTAAAGCATTCTCCAATCACTCTCTTTCTCATATGACTATGATTCCTTGCGAATCGTCTATTTGCAATACATGAAATATATGAATTTGATCTCCTCTTTGTTTTCTATAGTAGTCTTCCTCGTATTAATGTATTTCACGCCTACTCACAAGGGGGAGTGTATAAGCATTTGTTTATTTTTTTCTTTTTCTTAAATCCTAGCCAACTTTTGTTCAATGTTTTACCCTTTTTTTTTCTTCTTCTTCTTCTTTAATCTATGTTTGCATGTTGTCAATGCACTGCATTGACACTATGTATGACCCTCATCAAGTGATTTCCTTCTATTTGATTTACTCCATCTATTGTTGCTTCTGTGTCATAAGGAGAAGCCTATTCCAAAGAGTATGATGAACCACATAAGATTATCTTATTCTATTTTATTTGTGTTTTGCATATGCATCGTCTAAATACCTTGATCCTTATGCTGCTCATCAAAATGGTCATCTTGCCTTGAACAAGTTCCATTTCGGGCAAGAAGGTGCTGCAAAGAATAACCATCCACCTCTTACATGTTTCAATGAATCTAAAAACGTCTAGATCACTTGTATAAATGTTTCCTCTCAATTCACCTTATAGGATGACAACCTTTAGATTAATGATTTCAGATCTATTTGATTAAACTCAATGATTACTACCTATGAATCAATCTAATCAAGTATCATAAACTCTAGATTAACCTAGAGGATTACAACCTCTAAATTAACCTTTTACAATTATATGAATTAATGTACAAGGCAAGAAATATACAAAGCTCCAATCTCACCTTAAATAATATAAAAGGAAAAACATGATGACCTGAAGAAGTTATTCAAAAAAGAACATAAGTCTTTTATAATTGTATGAATTAAAATACAAAGAAACAAATATGCAAAGCTCCAATCTCACCCTAAATAATATAAAAGAAAAAACATGATGGTGAGAAGAAGTTATTGAAGAAAGAACAAAAGCTAAGAATGCACAAAAAGCCCTTTAAAGAGTGTTTACTCAACAAGAATAACAAAAGGGTAGTTCGGTGCACGAAACTCCTATCCATGTGGAGTCCCGGAGAAGGATCTATTGTATGTAACCTTACTCTACATTGCAAAGGTTGTTTTTGACTTGAACTCGTGACCATCATGTCACACGGCAACAACTTTACAATCACCCCTGACAAGAGTATTCAAGTTATTTGTTGAGCAACACTCCACTAGAGACTATTTATAGATGATTTCCAATTGCTAAAATTCAAATTAGAGCTTATCCATGAACTTTGATGGAGCAAAATTTAAGGTTGATCAACCAACAATCACTAGTAATTGATGGTAAATGAATAAACATCATACAACAGTTATGTTGATCGTTATCCATAAAGTTTGGTCAACAAAAGAAAAGTGTTTGGTTGACCAATGATGAATAATAACCATTGGAAATCAAATTTTTTAAAAGATTGAGAACTAGAACATTGGTCGACTACACTTGAATGTTGGTGGACACTTTTACAGAGAGTATGTTTGGTCAACCAACCTCGACAAAAAGTTATGTCCAAATGTTCTAAAGGTTTTCAAAGTCACATAACACCTGACATTGCCACATTATCTTTGGTCAATCCCATACCATCAATTTAGAAGTTTCTAACCATTTGTTGGTAGTTCCTCAATACTACCAATAAGAAAGTTGGAATGACAACTTAGAAGTGTTCTACTATGGTACATCATTTACATTACAATGCATTTTATCCGAATTGCACAAGAAAATATCTTTAATTTTTTGATTAGATATTTCTAGATGGCATCCCTTCATGGTTCAAAGCCTTTCCACGAGTTTATACTAGATCCAAAAATCCATCAACTTTATGTGCAAGACACTAAAGTAACTTGTTAAACACAATCCATTTACTTAAACATGTTTTTCAACATTAAAAGCACAGGAGGGACTAACAACTCTCGTTCCCCTTCTATGTTGAAGCAAGGTGAGACACCTTGAACATCCCTCATATCAAACTAGTCATTTCGAGCGAGTGAGATTTTGACGAAAGATAACCATCCACCTTGGAAAAGTAACTGCACCTTCGCCAGGCCAAGTCCACCTGAGACAAGACAACTAACCCAATTCACCTCCAGTGAACATTCTGACATGTTCATCTTAACCGCCTAAACAAGTTCTAATTGGCCTCATTTGAAATCAATATTGCTAGTACTCAGCCAGCAAGAGTCCCAAATTGAGGCCCGAGCCATATTAATATACAATTAGTAGGCTTATATAATCTGCTTATGAAATTAACTTAACAAGGAGAAGTCACTAGAGATTAATCCCTAGTACCTCTCTTCATGCTCTCTCTCTCTCTCTACCCACTCTCTCATGGTTGTGTGCACTGATCGAAGGACAAAGGGATTTATAATTTACTTACTCCATCATCTGATGAAGGTCAAACCAATCATTGGTTGTGGTTTATTAATTCTTTATGTTTTTTTTATTTAACCTTCATGCGATTTATCGAAGCAATTGGACATAGATATCTATTATAAGATATGACTTAGTCAAGCATATTAAGTCGTATACTTATGTTTCAGATAGAATCATAAATTTTTTATGTTGAGTTTATAAATACTTATAATTCTCCTTTTGTGCAATACAATATTTCTTTCATTAAATTCTATAACATACAATAGCTAAACTTTTTCATTCAAAGTTGGGAACTAGAAATGTGTTTGACATTGTTTCTGGTAACAGAATTGGCAAAAAGAACATGTTCGGGAGGCCATAGGGTGATAGCAGCATGTGGTAAATGATCCTGACATTTGAAGACATCTTGTCAAGTCTAAGTCGCAGAGCTGTTTGTTCTAAATCACAGAAAGTCTGGTTCAATCTCTAGCATATATACCATGGTTCCAAGTTGTACAAGCCAAACAGATTTCTCCAGGATAAACAGGAATTTTCTGAAAGTAATCCTATCGTGAATGAACACAAATTGAGAGAGTCAGTTTCTTCTTGTCCTTCTACGATAGCGCAAAGTTGGCAAAGATGGCAGAGGCTGTCATCGCTTGCTTGATTGAGAAGATCATTACGGCTGTGGCCTCTGTATCTCATAGTTTCCATGTTAGGCCTGTGCAGAATATTCACATGAAAATGAACAGCATAAAGGGGGTGCTTGAGCTCACACAGGCGTTCCTGAAACACACAAGAACATATAGAGGCGAAAACGAACTAGTGGATGTTTGGGCAAAGCTGATTCAAGATGTGGCCTATGATATCGAGGACATTGTCGATGAATATACCTTTTTAATGGCCAGTGGAAGATGGGCTGGCTTAATTACCCGTGTCAACAATGATGTCAAGGCCAAATCTTTCCACGAATTAGTTAAGGAATTAGAGGAAAGAGAAGCCAGCCTCTTGAAGCTTGTAAGGATGAAAGATTCATATGGTATTAGAATTCCAGAGAGGTTCTCCAGCTCACCCGAAGAGAATGATCTAATCTGCCATTTAGCTGAATCAGCACTCTTTGTCGAGGAAGATGATCTTGTGGGGATTGACGAAATCAAGTACAAGCTCATCAGATTATTAGCAGATGGAGAGCCCCAACGCACCATAATATCTGTTCTCGGGATGGGTGGTGTTGGCAAGACGACACTTGTGGCAAGAGTTTACATGGATCCAATGGTCATTAGCCATTTCAGCTGTTGTGCATGGATCTCTGTGTCTAAAAGCAACACTGTCGATGATCTCCTCAAGAAGATCCTGAAGGAACTGCACCGTGAGAGGAAGGAAGAGATCACTCTTGACTTTGATTCAATGGATTACAGAACTTTGGTGGAAAATCTCCGTTTGCATCTGGCTCATAGAAGGTACTTGATCATCTTAGATGATGTTTGGCAAGCAGATGTCTGGACTGATATTAGCTATGCTTTATTTGCTAATAATTGCCGAAGTAGAGTCATTATTACCACAAGGGTGCAGGATGTGAGTTCATTAGCAGGCGAGGAAAGGATCGTGAGAGTAAACCCTCTACCAGATGAAATGGCATGGGATCTCTTCTGTAAGAAGGCATTTCCGAGAGAGGAGAGAAATACTTGTCCACAGAATCTGATACAATGGGCTAGAAAAATGGTGGACCAGTGTGATGGCCTTCCTCTTGCTATTGCAGCGATCGCTAATCTTCTGTCTCACAAAGAAAGGGTGGAATTGACATGGAAGAAAATACATGATAGCTTGGTATGGTCGACTAATGAGGACAACAAAGAACTCCAAAAGGTGCCCAGAATTTTGAGCCTCAGCATCACAAACCTTCCACACCATCTCAGGAACTGCCTCATGCATTGCAGCTTGTTTCCAGAGGACTATCCCATTGCAAGAAACAGGCTCATTAGGCTATGGGTGGCAGAAGGATTTGTGAAGGAAAGAGGAGGAATGTCGATGGAAGATGTGGCTGAGGACTACCTCAATCAGTTGGTGGGAAGAAGCTTGCTCCAAGTCACTGATAGAAATGAACTCGGACGTGTTCGGTTCTGCCGTGTTCATGATCTTGTCAGAGAGCTTATCATCGAAAAATCAAGAGAAGAGCATTTTGTTGATGTTTTAGAAGGCGAGTTTAAAGATGTAAGCGATCGGGTTCGAAGACTTTCTATCATTAAAGATTACCAAGGTGCCACTGTGAACCAAAGCATGGAGATATCCTCACTTCGATCTTTCCACACTTTTACACCGGTTCCCATTTCAGTTCTCTTGAAATGTAGGCTGCTTAGAGTCTTGGATCTTCATGCTGCCCCAGTCGAAGCCTTGCCAAATGCGATAGGTCGCCTCGCCAACTTGCAATATTTGAGCATACGTAAATCCAACATTAAAAGACTGCCAAATTCCTTAGGAGACCTTCGGAAGCTCGAAACCTTGGATGCAATATATACCAATATAGAGGAGTTACCTAGTGGGATAAAAAATCTGGGTAATCTGCGTCATCTGATGGTGAAGAAGTTCCATCGGCAAACTTCCAAATACACAATTCTTGGAGGTGGAGTTGAAGTTCCTGGTGGTGTAGGCAATCTGAAGGGGCTACAGACACTGAAAGCTGTGATTGCAAATGGCAAAATGGTGCTTCAGCTCGCGAAGCTCACACAGATGAGAAGCTTAGACGTTCGAGGAGTTACAACCAAACACAGCTTTGTCCTATCATCATCACTCTCAAAGATGGATCGCCTTGTTCGCTTGGTAGTGATGGCAAGACACAAAGATGACACATTGCTATTAAGTGATATGAAACCACCACCCCAGCTGCGGAAGCTAAGCCTGTATGGTAACCTGGACAAAAGGATGCTGCCTCCGTGGTTTAGCACACTTGAAAATCTTACTCATTTGGTCTTAAAGATGTCCAGGCTCAAGGAAGATCCATTACCACAGCTCACTGCATTGCCTAATCTGGTTTCGCTCTTTCTCATGCAAGCATATAATGGAAGCAAACTGCAGTTTCATGCACAGTGTTTCCGTCGGCTCAGGTCACTGGGGTTGTGTGATATGAACCACCTCAATTGCATTGAAATAGAAGAGAATGCTCTTGAAAGCCTGCATGAGATGACTCTCGTAAGGTGCAGTCAGTTGAAGACGATTCCAGTTGGGTTGGAACACCTCACTGGGTTGCAGAAATTGGAAGTTGAAGGCATGCCAATAGAGCTGGTGAGTAAGCTACAGGAAGGGGGTGAAACTGAGGAGGATTCGAACAGGTTGAAACATATACCGATCATCAAGAACTGGTTGGAGAGAGATGGAATTTGGGTTGAAGACAGACTCAAGTAACATTTGTAGTTTCAGAATTCCTTGCCACCAGAATTTCCTGCATTCACAGCAAAAATTAGGCCTATTTATCACTAGTCAAAGGTGGAAGAATGGGAATTGATTGATTACTTGCGTGCTTAAAATTCAGGAGCATTTGTCTGCTCCAGGTATTAATTTTATGTGGTTTGTGTCTAATAATTAAATGTACTATTTTCCTCTTTTTTTTTCTTCCTATTCTGCTTTAGAACAATGTGAATAAGTGTGAACCCTGCTGTAAATATTCTGCCATTGGTATTGTTTTTTTTTTTGTTGGTATTGTTATGAACTAAGTGTTTGTCTGTTTCATGAAAAATAATTTACAGGAGTAAGGTATATTTTACACATTTTTATAAGATTTTTTTTTTACAAAAGTGCAAAATTTACAGACTGCTAGCATTTATGTTTCCTATATGTTTCTCTGAGTCCTTTGTGAGTCCTCGTATAAATATGTGTATTGTTGTAATGTTGGGATATGAAATAGTTATCAAAATTTTAAAAGTTTTCTTAGGTTGTGCGATACAATCTCCCTATGATCTTGTGCTTAGGAATCCTTAGGTGTCATACCTAAGTTTCTACTATCTTTCTACAATCCCTTATCACTTCATTTCAGATTTATACTCTCCAAACCTATCAACACTCAATCTCTTTTTGTGCTACATCATATTTGATATCCGAGCCGAAGTTAATATGTCTACAAGATCTGGGAGCATGATGGGATACTTGTTCGCATGAATATGGAACAACTTGATGACATGCAAATTCATCCAAAATGTGTTGAAGTCATGATTCCTCAATCTAAAGGTGATAAGTCCAAGGTGAGCACGCAAAAACATCTCAATATCTCAACAGTAACAAAAAAAATTTGAGTGGGCTAGAGAATTTCTTGAGACAGAAAATAATTACCATGATGTTGGAGATATCACACACTACGAGAAATATCGTGATTAGCGACGGAATTAACAACGGAACGGAATTAACAACGGAATTATCTCACTAGGTTTTTATTCATCGCTAGTTAGCGACGGAAAAAAAAATGATCTGTCGCTAATTAGCGATGGAATTATTTGTTTCCGTTGCTACTTAGTGATAGATTATTTGTTTAGCGACATATTTTATTTTTTCCGTCACTAAAATAGCTCTAATTTTAGCCTCAGGAAAGGGGGAACAAAAATTAGGGTTTTGACCTAATTCTGACCATAACCTAGCGACGGAAATTAATTTTGATCGCTAGAATAGCGACGAAAATTAATTTCCGTCACTATTTTGGGGATAAAATTAGTGTCGAGCCTGGTCTCCTCTTTCAAACTTCTCTTTGAACTTTGACCGTGAACTCCAATCGTCGTCTTCGACCCAGGCAACTCCGATCTTCGACCCCGGCGGCCACGCTGATCTCCGACATCAACTCCTCTCCGATCTTCGACGAACTCCTCCCATAGGTACGACAGCTCCTCTCCCCTTCCCTCTCCTCTCAGCTTGGCCGGTCGCAAGCTCGTGGCAACGGGCTTGGCCGGCAAAGCTCGCGATTGTGAGTTTTGTCAATCGCAAGCTTGTGACTACGATCTCTACCGACCGCAAGCTCACGGTCGCGATCTCTACTGACTGCAAGATCGCGGTCGCAATCTCTGTCGGACGCAAGATCACGGTAGATCTGTTGGCCTCAAGATCATGTCACGATCTCTATCGACCACAAGATCGTGGTAGATCACGACAGATCTGTCAACTACAAGATCTCGATCTCTACCAATCGTGATATCTGCCAGTCAGTGAGCTTGGCCATTCACTTACTAAAATTTAATTTGTAATAATACTCTATTTGTAATGCTTGATCTCAGCCGGTTGATTTATGTAGAAATTAAATTCTTGTTTGCCATTACATGAAATTTCCTATTTGATCTCACTAAGGTTTAAGGTGGACCAATAGAAAATATGCATGTTATGATTACGTTACATGGAATTTCCTTGCTATATATCAATATAATGATTTATGTCATTCGGTTGTGTTAATATATGTTTCCATTGAAGGTTGAGTTACGATAAATATACAAAATACTACTTCGATCCTATCTTGATATGATTGATGGACCGGATTGGTTATAAACATAATTATAAGGTTACACGTAGCCATTTAAGTGAGAGTTTTTTTTATCATTAATCTAACATTAGAATAATTATGTATTTTTATATTTGATGTTTATTGTAAAAAAATAATTATATTCTCCTTGTTACAACAATGTAGTCTTTTTATTAGTCAAAAAGAAACTTATGTATAACTCTATCATAAGCATAATTAGGTTTGAATGCTTTAGGATAAACTTAATTTAAACTATGGATGTTTAGTTTTGTCCTTGTTTCGTTAATGTTGAAAATTTTATTCTCATTAGGATACAATATGCATGAACAAAGCTTAGATATACAATAAATTAGAAAATGGATTTATCTGAGATCAATATTTTGCGGAGTTAAAGAGTTTGTGAACTTTGCTAAGAGTCATCCAACATGTATGAATGATGCTGAGTTACGTTGTGCGTGTAATCATTGCAAATGTATGAATGCAACTTTCCAGGATGAGGGTACTGTGAAAGTATATATATATATATATATATATGATTTTATTACAAATTATTACAATTGATACTATCACGGAGAGCCTTATTTGTTTCAACAAATGAGAACTTCGGTTGCTTCTTTATTTGACACAATTACTCTAGAGGAATCATTATCTAATGAGAATGCAATGCAATCAATGATTTACGACGCCATGAATGCAGTTGATCATTTCAATACAGATGAAATATCAACACCTGAAGTTCAACACCTATATGATATGTTAAAGGCTAGTGAAAGAGAAGTGTGGAAAGACATTCCATCTGATCATTCTCAACTATCAGCTATTGCAAGGTTATTGAACACTAAGGAAGAACATTATTTCATGATGTTACGATGACATTTGTCAATTGATGTCAGAGTTGCTCCTTGCTGATAACAAAATAACTGATAGCTTCTACAGTATAGAGAAATTGGTGAGAGGTTTAGGTTTGCCTATAGAGAAGATTGATTGTATAAGATCGAGTGCACGTGAGAGGAGAGGGTGAATCACATGTTTTTAAAACCTTCTTTTCATCTTTATAAATCGTTCAAAAAACATGAGTACACTGTTGGTGCAATTTGCACTACAAGTCAAACCCTAAGGTTTTGATGTATGACCAAAGATTAAAGTTAGACTGTTGTG
>JBBUKS010000001.1:6416183-6431034 GCA_038050645.1 Hedychium gardnerianum | reverse complement strand
CCGATGCTAGGTTATCAAAGTCAACCAATCTTTTTAGCCATTCTAAATTAAGCATAAAAATAAACTAAGCATGGCAGGTAAAGCAGTAAATCAAACAATCATGCATATTAAGAAAAGATAGATTTTCTATTGGCTCCCCTTGGGTCATATCTCGATAAGGTTTATCTAGATAATGGATTTGACCCTGGGGTATCCAAGAGTGGTTTGGTCCAACTTGATTAATCAAGCTTGCTTTAGGGACCTATGCTTGGATTTAGTTTCTAGGTTTTTGATTTATAATAGATAAATAAGATTTAAATCGTAAGTTAGCTTAGTAACCTAGTTTGGATCGATTGTATATGACTCTTTATTTTCCAAGTATTGTGTCAAGATTCTTGGAACCTATAGAGAACCATTCTAATGTACTTCCAAGTTCTTTGACTTGAATTTTCAGAGTGGAATTTTCTTCCTCAAGTTATTGGATTTGAGTTGAATTTTCATTCTGAACGGGTTCAGTCAAAGGACTTGGGTTAGACTCCTTCTTAAGGGATTTTACCTCCCTTTGGAGTGATCTGACCCAGATATTGGACTTAGCTAATTTATGAGTTAAATATCTAATTAGATCATACAACTTATTTACTAAGGCAGGACTTATAGTGGTCCTTCGAAAATGGATATGGATCCGTGGCTTCTCTCATACTCAGCTTCGAATTTGGATCCAATTTCGGACTCGGATTCAGTGCCGATCGTTTGTTCCTGTGCCGGTAGGGCAAGGAAGTTTGTCGAAGCATTTTCTTCTTCATCTGATTCCTCCGATGATGATTCATCTTAGGTTTCTTGTAGCGCCTTCTTTCTTCTTTGCTTCTTGGCGTCTTTTAGAATTGGACACTCCGATTTGAAGTGTACTTTTCAGTTGCATCTGTAGCAAATCATTTTTTCCTTGCCCTTCGAGGTTGGAGTTGAACTTGATGGCTTTGTTTGAATCACTTTCTTGATTTCGCGCTTGTTGATTCCTTTCTTCTTTTTGTACAGTTTCGAACTAGATTTACTAGTTTGGAGGTGATCTCGTCATCATCTTTGGTATCCCATTTGTCTTTGGATTTGGGCTCGATTTGGGACTTGTGCTTTGGCTCTTTCGTCTTGAATTTACTTGCAAGCAAGGAAATACCTTTCTCAATCAGAGTAGTATTAGACTATTCATGCAATTCAAATTCAGAGAAGAGTTCATCTAATTTGATAATTGAAAGATCCTTAGAAACCTTGTAAGCATCTACAATAGATGCCCACAAAGTATTTTGAGGAAATGCATTAAGTGCATACCTGATAATGTCAAAGTTCTCCATTTTCTGTCCAATAGAGTGGAGTCCGTTGAGAAGATCCTGGATTTTGGCATGTAGCTAGCTTGTTGACTCACCTTCCTACATTTTTATGTTATACAATTTATTTAAAATTAAGTCACTTTTTGATACCTTGGTGTTAGAAGTCCTTTCGTGTAGCTTGATCAATTTTTCTCACAGGTTTTTGGCACTGTCGAAAGGTCCGACCAGGTTCAACTCTTCTTTTGTCTAGCCGCACTGTAGGGTCTGAGTAGCTTTAGCATCTGCCTTGATCTTTCTCTTGGTGGCATTTTCCCACTTGTTGCAGGCGAGAGGTTCTCCATTTTTTATGGGGATAGTGAATCCGGTTTGGATCACTATCCACATTTCCACCTGAGTCTTCAGGTGGTGAGTCCCTTCTAGTAACTAAAGTCCTCGCCAGAGAAAAGCAGTGGGTGAGTAGTACTGTATCCTTCTTGATGACTATTTAACAAGAAATATCTCGCACACACAAAAAAAACATAGAAAGTACCAAGACTTGGTCTTGGATTAGTAGTGTGGGAGACAAAACACACACTCGAGTGATGTTGCACCAACTTCTAGAAGCAAGATAAAAATGATTTTTTTTTTATCAGAAGGGGTGAGTGCACCAATTTTGATTAATTACTAAAAGAAAAAAGAATTTCTCGAATGGTAGTTATACCAATTCAGAGCGATCCCGCTCTGATATTAATTGTAGGATCGTAAAATAATGCTAGAGGGGGGTGAATAATGCCCATGGCTTCATGTTTTCATAAAACTCGAGTAAGCATAGCGAAAATGGAAACAAAACAAGCACAAAGCTAATACCTTTGTTTTACTTGGTTCACCATCCAGCGACGGCTAGTCCAAGGTCCGCACCCTATTAGTGCTTTTGTTGGACAATCCACTAATAACACGATGATTTACAATAGATATCGAGTTGAATGTATAATGAAAGACAAGTATACCAACGACTTTAAAGTAGAATCTTGTGCGTAGTAGTTGGAGCAGTGTTATGGCGTCGTTGAGAGCTTTTCAGAGCAGTGCATGAGTACAAAAGTCGTAAGGAATCATTGTATAAAGTTATTGGTTGAGCTCCTCTTTTATTGACTCATCCAAGTGCCTCTATTCCTATTGAGATGCCTCAATGCTGAGTCAATCTGGTCTGATCCGAGTTCGCTGCGCCTTATCCACTTCCAAGCGCCTCAATCCCTTTGAGGCATCTCAACCGCTGATGTGGCTATTTCTAGTCGCAGTGTGACTTTGGCTGAGTCTATCCCAACCCAGACGCCTTAATACCTTTGAGGCACTTGGTTGCTGACGTGCGCCGACCAAATGGAGGATGCCACCTCACCCTACCGCGCGCCAAGATGATTGAGTCACCTCAATCCCTTTGATACGCCTGAATCGACTTAGGGTGCCTGGATCCCTTTCAGGCGACTGGTTCAGCTTTTCTAGGCTTATCTTTCCTGCATCACAATGTTAGTATAGAAAACATAGTATGAATTAATTTTGACAGTCTCGGAACTGTTCGATCTTGACTTTTGGATTTTTGGTGAAACCCTAGGTGGGATCGATGACTATTGTTCCCTCAACGGGAAATACGTCCTCACCTAATCCTCTCAAGAGAATGTACCTATCACCAAACATCTGGTCCTCCAGACCTATTTTGACTTTCTGCTCAACATCTGACCTTGACCTCTGGGACTTCCCGCTAGACATCCAATCCTCAACCCGTCTAGACTCCTACCTGGTGTCCTCGACCCCCAGGACTTTCCGTCTAGTATCCTTGACCCCTATAACTTCTGCCTGGTGTTCTCGATCTACCAAGTCTTCTGTCCAATTACCTTGACTAGGACTTCATTGCCCAATCTCCTTAATCATGACTTCTTTACCTAGACTCAACTTGGACTTGTATCTTCCCTAAGTTCCCTTAGGATTTTTTTCTTGAGCTTCTTGCACACTTAGTGAAACTCATTACATCACAACAACCCTTAACTTTAACCCTTTATCATTTATCAAAACACAGGTTCGATTAGCTGGTGCTTCCAACACCAACAATGCATATAGTCTAACCTTGAAGAATAGTTTCCCATTGCGTTTGCAAAACTATGATTTAACCACCATTCATATCAAAGAAAATTGGTTAATGTCAAACACCAAACAACACTCTATTCCTCCTACAATAGAGCAATCTACTCAAGTTTCACCAAATGGTCATTCTCCCTTTATTTTTGCAGGTTCCCGGTTTGATTTTTCTGAACTCCGCTCCACTCTAGATACTCTTCATTTTGATCATACCGTGCACACATAATTTTTAGAGAGACAACATATTATGTCGGATGATCAATTTTAGTGTGTACGACAAAACTTTAGAAGGGAGGAGGAATTATTTAAATTGGCCACTGATTTCATTCACTGTCAAGAGAAAGAATGGGAAAGACGGGAGGATAATTAAGGGTTCATGCAATTAACTTGCATGGAAATTGATACTATGTACAAATACCACCAATGCATGCACGGAAACAAGTATTGGTTTTCTGACCTTCTTGGATTTCTAGGTTTCCCTGATTTTCCTCCATCTCCATCTTATTGACTATGTTTTTCATTAGGACAATGAAGTGTCCAAGTCTAGGGGGGGGGATTTTTGTATATATGTACATATGCTTGTTTGAGTTTGGTTGCTTTTGCTTAGTTTGTTTGGTTGGAGTTTAGTTATGTTTCATTTGTGGCATTTTAGTGTATCAATATCATCATGTCATTTGATGTATCCTTATTTCAAGAATACTAGCACGCTTGTTATAGATTTTCATGTTGTTGTGATTTATAGTGTTAGTATGCTTGGTAAGCTACTTTTTCCTATCCATAATAGCATGAAGTGAGCTATATTTTATTTAAAGAGTCTAAGCTTTGGCCTTGTTTTAGGATCTTTCTATATCTTGCTTAATTTTGATGGTAGAAAATTCTGAAAATAGTCATGATTCATAGAACTTGACTAGTACTTGAGCTTCTAAGGTGACCTCTCAACTATATTTCGGTTATTGGAGAAACTTGGATCACTTCAACTCATTTGAAAAAAATCAAAATTCCTATACTTGTTCTAGTGCTACATCTTGTAAGCACAAAAAAATAAAATAATAAGGGATATAAAAAATAGTTGTCATGAGTGAAAGCTAACAAGTTACCCCTTTGAGCACGAGTTAAATTACTGTAGAAATAACTGTTATGTTTCTATTCATTCTAAGCTATCCTTTGAGACCTTGGGTAGATTGTGAGACAGATGAACTTTGCGTGTGACAAGTAAGTGTCTATCGTTAGACGCATAAGGAATACAGTTAGATGATAATTTGACTAAGCTTGGAGATTGATACATGAAAAAATTAGGCCACTCATTGCATCGAGCATGAAGAACTTCTACTTAGGTCATTCTCAAATTACTTTTGTATTATGCTTATCAATGAAATTATATAATAGGATTAGACTAATTCACTAAGGATTGTGATGTACCATTTCGCCACATGAATCTAGATTGCAAGTTTTTTACTTAAGGACAAGCAAAGGTTTAAGTCTGGGGGTGTGATGTGCATATATTATGTATATTTTTAGGTATTATTTGTTGCACATTTACTTGCATTTCATGGACATGATTTACTCTATCGCATCCTATTTCATTGTTATGTGACTACTTTTACTACTTTGGTTTAGAGATCTACTCTTTTCATATTTTGATTGACAGGACGCAATTTGAAGCATAGATGGAGCAAAACAGACATTGGAGCGAGCTTGGGGAGAAAACCAGCATAGCATGGCCATGCCTTCCAGGCATGACCGTGCCTTCTAGGCATGACCGTCCCTTTTCCATCCAAAGCAAGGTCGTGACTCCAAGCATGACCGTGTGGATTCTTCAAGACTCTCTAGCAAGTCCCACGGCCTGACTGTACATCTCCCACGCCCGACCATGCCTTTTGAACAGTGTCCCCAGGTTTTATAACAAGAGACATGGCTCGGCGATGCCTCCTAGGCACAGTCATACTTTCTTCAGCCTGCCTCCACTAGCTCCAGCAGCATTCATGGCCTGGCCATGACTTCCAGGCATGGTCATGCCTTTCCATCATCTTCTCCAAGTCTCCTAGTAAGTTTCATGGGATGGCCGTGTCTCCTAGGCACAACTGTGCCTTTCCAGCTCAGCTCCATCAAATTCCAAAAAGCTTCATGGTGAGGTCGTCCTCAAAGGCACGCCCATGCAAACCCCAGCCAAGATTTCAGCAAATTCCAACAGCTTCCACGTTTTGGCTGTGCCCCAGGGGAACGATCGTGCTCTTCAGTTCCAACATCCCACGGTTTCGTCGTGCCCAAGAGGCATGGTCATGGCTCACACTTGGATATTCTCAGGGCACGATCGTGCCACACAAGCATGGCCATGTTGCATCATTTACTGACTGTGGGGCACATATAAAAGGGGTTTGAGACCCCCTTTTGAAGGGGAGAAGGGTTTTCCCCTTGAGGGAACCCACAAGGTCCAATTCCAAAGCCGATTTCAATGATCCGTCCACCTCCAGAGCTTGGATTTCATCCAAGACATCGACATCATCTCGCTAAGCATTTTTTTCCTCTCTATTCTAAGTTTTGATTATAAGAATGCTTCTTCTCTTGTCTTTGGATTGTAATTCCCTTGCTATGGAGTAGATCCTTCGGATTATAGTATGTAGGAAGTAGTTTTGATGTGTAGGCTATGGATTTGCCAATTTCGTTATTCAAGGACATGTTTATGACTTGTTCTATATGTGTGGTGTCTTGTTTGTGTTTGAATTAATGTGTGTGGTGAATGCATATGGATGTGAAATATTGGTTACCATGTAGAGAAGATGTTTTGTATTGTATGACCGGGGAGCTGTTAGTGATAGAAGATATCCCTTTAACCGGACTTTCCAGAGTCATCATCTTGAAATGAGAATCAATTCTCTGCAAGAGATTAGCTAATTAGAGTCTAATGGATTTTCACCAATTCAATATTAGGAAGTGATTTGTGTAATCTAGATCGTATGACTGGGGGGCCCTCATGTGATAGGGGGTATCTCTTTAACCAAAATTTCTATGTTACCTTTTCTACTTAATAGCATTAGAAGAAAATGATGTAAACACTACGGTATAGCCTTCACGGGTCCATACTAGTGATTTGGTTAGGATCCCTACAAGGATGTAAACATGGAGGATAAGGGGATGAACAATTCATAGTACATCAACTAGCATCATAATAAAATTGAAAATCCTAAGATCTCCTTTGTGGACTAATTCCTCCCTCTACGATCATTCTACTCTCATTAGATCTCTCTCTCTCTCTCCAAAGTTCTGGTTCTAAAGCTTTCACATGACCTTTGATTGTTTAGATAACTTGCTTTGTGGACTTAACTAGTGCTTAATTAACAGTCCCTATTGATCAATATTTTTATTACTTGACGACTTAACCGTGCACTTGCGGTTTCGATAACACAATGCTAGAACCACAATTACACTACAATGCGGGCTAACTCAGTACCTATTGAGTAAAGTTGGACCTTTCAGTAGTACAAAGGAAATCTAGGAAAAACTAATTGAACTGCATAAAGGCTCAACTAACTCCCGAACTTCTAAAAAGGATCTGCTACTAAGCCAACTCCAAAATATTCAAATGTAAGAGGGTGAAATGGTAAGTCAGTTCCACAACTGCTTAAAAAAAATCATAAATGACATCCATGCAATCGACGAACAAGTCAAAAATCACGACTTGATCAGGTATGCACTTAAGGCATTTCCTAGAGCCACCTTGTGGCCATCAATGGTTGATGCTTACAAAGTATCCAAGTATCTTTCTGTTATAAAATTAGATGAATTCTTTTGTAATTTTGAACTTCATGAGAAGACTAACTTTGATTAAGAAGGAGAAGGGTATAATTTTAATTGCAGGTAAATCCAAGACAAAATCTGAATCAAAAGAAGAGACCGAATCAAAATCCGAGCCTGAATCAACAACTAACGAAGATGATCTATCTTCAGAAGTTGCACATCTAGTTAAAAGGATGATCCGACGAAGAAATTTACTTGAAAATTTGTGAAGAAAGAAATCTCGAACAAAGATTTACCAAATCAGAATCCGAGTCTGAATCAACAACTGACGAAAATGATCTATCTTCAGAAGTTGCACATCTGGTTAAAAGGATGATCCAACGGAGAAATTTATCGGAAAGTTTGTGAAGAAAGAAATCTCGAATAAAGATTTAGCCAATGATCGATGCTTCGAATGCGTCACTTCAGAACTAACTATTCATTTTTGAAGGAGAAAGAAAAGGAGCCTGAAAAGATGAAGAAGGCGTTGAAGGCCACATGGGACGAATCATCATTAGAATTTGAATCAGACTCAGATCAAGTCAGCCTTCTAGTATTGACAACAATCAAAGAAGCATCAAGCTTAGAGTCCGAGTCAAAGTATAATTCAGCATCAGACTCAAGTCAAGTAAGTGACTCAAATGAGTCAATTGATTAGATAACAAACCCATTAATTGAAAAATTATATGTTACTGTTGCTTATTTTACTAAGACACTAGGTAAATACAAGTTAAAAGTCAAGTATTTACTTAATGAGGTCAAAGATATTAAGGAAAAGGCTAACTTTGATTCATTGACTTAGGTTAATCAAGTTGGGACCTCAACTCAGGTGTCAAAACTTGAGGAGAGAATTCTATCTTGAAAAACCAAGTTAGTGAGTTAAAACTAACATTTAGCAAGTTCATATTTGGGTTTAAATATTTAGACATAATGCTTGCATCCAGATGAGTTGCATACAACAAGCTTGGACTTGGAGTTAGCTCGAGTCAAAATCATGTCTCCTACATTACATTGGTCAATAGAAATGTGAAGTGAAAAATGGCTTAGGTTCCCAAATCATACTTAGCCAATCAAATAAGAAATAA
The DNA here is from genome assembly GCA_038050645.1 of Hedychium gardnerianum. Lineage (NCBI taxonomy): Eukaryota > Viridiplantae > Streptophyta > Magnoliopsida > Zingiberales > Zingiberaceae > Hedychium > Hedychium gardnerianum. Next base: position 6,422,771 of record JBBUKS010000001.1, on the reverse strand, counting down.
ATATTTCTGGGTGCCTAAATGATGTGTGTGTTTCTTACATAATTTTTAGCATTGTTTAACATACATTATGTGGCATTTCATGAGCATATTTTGCATACTTGCATATTTTTTTTAATTTTTTTTTCACACTTCTTATTCGGAGGACTACTCTTTGTGCCTTTTGTTGATAGGACATGAATTCAGACTCAAACGAGCCAAGAAGCCTTAAAAAGTGCATTTCCAACATAGTACATGACTATGGATCATACGAGAAGAAAAAGATATTTAAAAATCATCAAATTGGAGTTTAAATCAAGGAACATGCTCTGGTCGTGTCACATGACATGAGCGTGATCCTCTAGACTAAATTTGGCAAAAAATGAAAAAAAATAGAGTCTACAGCCTTCGACACAACCTCCCCATGTCCCAGACATGACCGTGTCTAATTTCCCGAATCCGACATGCCCTAGCTGTGCTTCCTAAGCATGGTCGTGTAAATTTGTCCCGCGGTGGCTCAAGCAATAGACGAAACTTAGAACAAGCATAACTTTTAGCTCATTTTGATCCATTGAGCCTACGACCTATCAAATTGAAGATAATTTCAATCTCTAAAAGTTTGGTTAAGGGTGGAACCCGAGAAAACCTATTATAAGGGTCAAAAACCTCATTTTAGCGAAACCCCGATGATTTAGGTGGTCTAAGAGATTTGGGAAGCTATAAAAAGAATGAAGGGAACTCTTGTTGGGAATCTGGGATTTGAGGCTCCACTCCCTTCCCTGGAGTAGGGTTCTTCCCTTTCTAGGGGAACCCTAGAGCAGCCATTCCACAATCGTCGCAATAATTCGTCTACCATCGGAGCATGGAGACTTTTCCAAAGACACCGACAACACTTGGATATTCTCCTCTCTCTATTTCTAGTTTTGAGTTATAGAATGTTATTTAGTTGTAACTCCATCTCTATGGAGTAGTTCTCCAGATTCAGGATTATGATGTAGATTGATGTAATTGTTGACGTTTGAATTAAGTATTTATTTACATTTCTCTATTTCATGACATGTGTATTCCTTGTTTTAGGTTTATTGTGTATACTATAATTGTCATAAGATGTGGAGATTTGGTCATAAAGTAGAGGGGATAATCTAGATGAACAGTAGAGCCCAAGTGATAGGAGTAGTCAATTGAAGTGGACATTCTAGTAATATCACCTTAAATGTATATTGATTTGCCATGAGGGGATGACTATCATAGATCTTAATGGGTTTTCCCCAATTCGATGTCAAGAACTATAGGAGATAATCTAGGTGAACTATGAAGCCCTAGTGACAAGGGTAGTCCATTGAAGTGAACGTACTAGCTAGGTCTCCTTGCAAAGCGACATTGAATTTGGGTAGGCATGCAAGTATAATTCCAAAAGTCTATATCGATATTCTAGAAAGGTTCACCTACATGTGAATAAACATAGAGATATAAAAGTAAATAATACTTAGGAATGTCAACAACTATCATAGCAAAATCGAAGTCCTAGAATCTTTTCCCCCAATTAGATTTCTCTCTCAACCACTTGCTTTCTCTCAACCTCTCGATTGCTCTACACCCTCTATAAACTCTCTCTCTCTCTCTCACTTGACAACTTTAATTTTCTAGATAACTAGCTTCACAAAGTCAATTAGTACTTGATCTACAATCCTTGTGGAATCAATATTTTATTAGTTGATGACAATCATGCACTTGCGGATTCGACACATTAAGTTTTTGACGTTGCCAAGGACTGTTTCGATTGATATTGATTGATTTGTAATTTGATTAATCTATATTTTTTTCTTGCAATTCTGTATTTTCTTTCTTTTTTTCTTTACTACTACATCTCCTGCCTTTACTAACCTCTCCTTTTCAGGTGGATATATTTTCCTTGTACACAAAGATGGAAACTCTAATTCAAAGGTTTAACCAAATTATTGTTGTGAATTCTACTAATGTCTATTGTCAAATTTGTGGTGTAATAGGTCAGGCAAACGATAATTACCCAAAACTATTTGATCCTTCATAAAAAATACACGGAGAAAAATAGGGTGTCTTCCCCAACTACAACCACTTGTCGCAGGACCATCCATATTCACACACTTATAGCCCTAGTTGGAGGAACCCTCAAAATTTGTATAGCCACAATCAGGGACAAGGAGGACAAGGGAACTATGGACAATCGATGGGAGTTCAAATAACATTCTAGCTAGATAGAATGGAGAAGATGATGGAAAGCTTTATGGTCAAGTTATCCTAGATGAGCGAGGACGTTAACCAACTAAAAGGTACAGTCAATAATCTTGAATGTCATACTAAAGTACTTGAAACTCAACTTGCGTAGGTCGCTAGCTCATCAATCACTCAGACACCACTCGTCGAGGAACTTGAGGAATTTAAATATGAGACTTTAACGAAGGAGTGCATTACTTTAATTCAATTATCTCCAATACTCAAGGATCCAAAAGAGCCTTCCTTAGTCATTGCCGAAGCCATGATCGAAATTTCAAATCATGAACTCCCTTTGGCGATTGATAAAGGTAAAATTTAATTTGACTTATCTAAGGCTACTAACTACCCTTTTCTCGAGCATGTTTTTGGTAGGATAGATTTTTCACAACAATCACATGGATGATTTCGCGAGGTTTAAAAGATACTTCATTGATGAATCTAATAAAAGAAGAGGGGTGAGCGACCACCTTAAATCATGTGCTCCCGATTGAAGCTAAAAGGTGTCGAGCTTATGACCCTTCTTGGGAGGCAACACAAGTTTCTTTCTTTGTTTTCATTTAAATTTTTCTCTTGTTTCATAAATTTAACTTTTTGTTTTCTTTAATTTCAAGGATAGAGGGATCCATGAGCTGGCCGTGGCAATCACCATGGGCATGGGGAGCTTCCAAGTTATGTGAAAGGGTAGGCTGTGTCAAGAACCACGACCGTGCTACATTTTGGAGCTAAAACAAAATCATTAGCACTCAACACAGGCTAGCCGTGCCTCCCAGGCATGGTTGTGCCATGGTTGTGCCCCGTCTAGCTGCATCTAGATCTCAACATGGCTAGACCATGCCTCACTATCATGGCCGTGTCTGCAAAACAGATTCAAACATGAGCAAACCGTGCCACCCAAGCATGACCATGTCTCACTGCGGTTCAATTTTCAGATGACCATAACTTTTGATCCAGGATGAACTACTGGACGTACAACCATTCAAATCGAAGGTCTTTCAAAGATCTAAAATTTGGATAAAGATGTTCAAATGATGTAGGAAGGGCTCAAGCTCACACAATAAAAGCAAGCATAAAGCAGGAGACAAGGGTAACAATTCTAACTCCCTTGGCTTTTTTTTTTGGGGATTGCTAATCATAGGATATATTATAATATATTTTCTATGAGAAAAAATGTTAATACTTAATGTTTAGACGATCATGTTTTGGCTAGTTTCGGCCTTAGTGATGATATGGATTGAATGTTAAGTCAAGTAGGATGGAATGAATTGATGAGTATGATGTATCCTACTTATCTTAGGATTACCCTTGAATTTTTAAATTCGGTGGAAGTTAATATTTTATAAGGTAAATGATGTCAAGAAGGTCGAATTACTTTTCAGTTGTTTAACAATGATCATCATATGACCTTAGAGCAATTTGATTTGATTTTAAATTACTTTGTAGTTGAGGAATATTGTCGGTTAAGGGTTGATCACCACTATAACATGAGCCCTTTGATTATGATTTGATTATGACTTTAGAAAGCTAGAGGTAGCTTAAGGATGAATATGGAGGATTGCATTGTTAGGGATGTCGACTTTTACTACCGACTTTTTAAGGACCATTTACCCCATCTCCTGAGCACCCAACTCACCCATCCACATGAGTTGCCACACCTAGACGTTCTTTGCTTTCTTTTGTTGATTCTTCTGAAGGGCATTAGACATACGATTTTCAGACATCACCATGATTACCCTATCTGCCATCAGAGGAGGAGTGTGACCGCCAGATTGAGGGGTAACTTTGGTAGATGAATGACTTACACGCTTAGCACACATCACTTGGTAACCTCCTTAACTTTCCTCTTTTTCCCACCTCCTCCACAATATATTATGTAATCAACGAGGATAACGAAAAGTTCAAGTCTGGGGAGGTTCAAGTTAGTTAGTTTTATTAGACTTTAGCTTAATTTTGTTATATTTTCTTTTGCATCTTAAAATTTTCTTTTCTTGCATCATATTATGCTTACATGTCATCATGCATTATTTGGTTGTTCCTTATAGCACGACATTAGCACGATTAACCCTAGAATTTTATGTTGTTATGATAGTATGCTAGTATACTTAGTGAGCTATTTTCTTTTATAACTAGTAGCATAACTTGAGGTATTGTTGTTGGTGTTTCTTGAAACTGTACATCTTGATCTCCACTAGGTTGTTGACGTGCTCGACCCCTTCTTCCCAAGTCGGTATCAGTCGACGCCATTGAAGAATCTACATTCTTTATATCAGGTTTGAGTCCCCAAAGTGTCAATTGGTCACTACCATGGTCGACCCCAACCACAACCGCGAATAGGGATGACTCACTAAGTGTAATCCTGCTAAATCAAGTAAGTGAGTATCTAATAGACAGGTATGAAAACAACTAAAGACATACAAATTTTCCCATAGCTAAGAGATGTCCTTTGGCTTGCTTGGCATCCAAAAACTCAAAAATCATAAATTGAAATGAGATGGAAATCCCAAAACACAAAACCTAGCATTTGAACATAAATTATGCTCTGATACCAATAAATTGTCACACCTTGAGGGTATACTTTTATGCAAGATCGGACAATACCCCCTAGTGGCAATATAGGAAACCAGGATACAAAACTAGTTAAATACGATAATTCAATGTAAAATCACTAAATTACTAAACATGACATTGCAAGTATGTATGCATGAACATGTGAACATACTAACAAAACTCAATGATTCGATACGGAAAGAAACTGTAAACAATAGTAGAAAAAAAATAAACCAAACAACTCAAAAATAGAATCCAAACTCGAGTGGGACCGGCAGCCAGGACCTTTGAGCGACACGACATATCCTCTACCTGCTAACCTGGAAGTCAAAGGAAAAGAAAGGGGGTAGTGAGTATAATGACCCAGCGGGTATCAGAAAGATAGTGCATGATACTAAAATGAGAGTAAAGGAAACAAAAATACTAGCACAACCATCTACAAACATGATCAACCAGATTTGATGAATAAATTGGGTGTACCTCCTATACATTCAAATCCTATATAAAACCAGCACATAACAAGCATATAATGAGTGTTGACTGCTGGCAACAACCTGCTACCACTATTTAATCTAGTGGGCAGTTACGGTATGTAAATAGTCACTATCTGTAGGAGAAACGTTCTACCATGGATGAGTCACGTGGGCAGACAAGATATGTAAGTAGCCATTGTTTGCGGGAGAAACACTCTACCACAGACGAGTCTTGTGGGCAGATAGACTATGGGAGAAACACTCTACTATGAATGAGTCCCGTGGGTAGTCAAGTATATAAATAACCACTATCTGCCAGAGAATGCTCTACTATGGATTGGTCTTGTGGGTAGATAGGGTGTGTAGGTAGCTATCTCACTATGGACTGTGGGAGAAACACTCTAACACAAATGAGTGTTGGGCAGTCAAGATGTATATGTATACATCGCAATAATAACCAGGTAAGCCATAACAATCCATCAAATAATAATGCTCTACAAGCTATACTACAGTCTGATCTCACTGACATATAGGCACGAGCATAAATAACAAACAAAGGACTAGTAGGATACTCGATATCCTACATTATGGCATGATCTTTCTAATGCATAGACACAAGTCTAAAAAACTTATATGTGTAAGGTAGGATACTCAATATCCTACACTATAGTTTGTTATCACTATAATATAGGCATGAATATAAATATCGAGCCAAAAACCTAGTTCCATATTTTACATTTATGCTACGATATAACATCGCTAGCATAAAAGTACATACATAAATGATAATAAATAACATGGATAGCAACGAGACTGCATGAATATCAAATAGATTAATCTAAGGACAAACAACTAAGTATCAACTCAAGAAATAAATAGAGTGCAGTCAGGGTAAACAAGTAAATGCTACTTAATCAACATAAATGAAAATAAATCATGCACTAAGATCAAAAATCTAAAGAGGTCAAAGGAAAAAACAACCCACCTCAACTATATAATATCCTAACTGTCTTCAAGTCAGAGGTCTACATTGAGCTCGAATCTTCAAGTACATGAGACGAAGATAATCTAAGTATTAGAGTAATCCTAGTAATACAGTTAAATCAATTTATCAACCTATTGATTAATTCATATCTTAATCATTAATTTATAAATATTAATCCATTTATTAATCAATCTAATAACTTAATCAAATTATTAATTGATTACTCTATATATTAATAATTTAATCAACCTTATGAAAAATATGTAATCATTAATCAATTATTAAATAATCTCATTAAACTTAATCTTAATCAATTGAAACCTTAATTCATTCAATTTAATTTATTCAATCATATTT
>JBBUKS010000001.1:6391204-6402461 GCA_038050645.1 Hedychium gardnerianum | reverse complement strand
ACGTTAATTTTGCAGGTTAATCCCGAAATGGTTACAGAATTCGAAGAAGCTGGACTTGCTTTTGTTGGTAAAGATGAAACAAGGAGACGAATGGAGATAGACATATGGATAATCTTCTTGCACTTATGAATTTCAGATTCTTTTTGTAGTTTTTTTTTTATTTATATAACTTTTATCAACAATCATGCAGATTATTGAGCTGCCTACTCATCCTTACTTTTGTCGGTCTGCAATTTCACCCAGAATTCAAGTCTAGACCAGGGAAACCCTTTGCAGTTTTCCTAGGCATGCAGCATTAAGAATCTTGCATAGACACTAAGCCAATCCTATCAGCATAACTTGAAGACATTTAGCCATTAGCATCTCTAAAACATATCAGGATCTGTTGAACCTGTAAGTAAGTCTTTACATATTTAGTTTGTGTTAGTTTATAGAATTTTCTTATTTGTTAAGAATGATATTTTTTTTTTATTTGTATTTTGATGCAGGAAAAGAAGAAGAAAAAGCATGGAAGGAGAAGAAAGTGTTTGCCGAGGAGGAAGACGCCGACGATGATATATATATATATATATATATATATATATTTTGTATCTTTCCCTCAGTTTGTTTTCATGAATTTGTTGAATTTGTTAGGAGACTTGTTGAATTTGACTTGTTGTATGAACAATGATGATTTGAACTTTTATGATGATATGATAATCATGTGTTGTTTTGGATGTTTGTTTGTTTTGTATTTTTGTTAACAAATTATTGTGTTGTTGTGTATGTACATGTATGAATTTGGACTTGTGTATATGGATTGTAATTCATAGGTATAATTGATTTTTATATACACGATTCTATCGTAGAAAGGGGGAGGTGATGTTGAAAAAATTTGAGTTTTGGACGAATTTTGCGATGAAAATTTATTGTCGCAGATTGCGACGAAAAATATTTTCGTTGCAAATCTGTGATGAATTGATTTTCGTTGCAAATCTACGATGAATTGTTTTTTGTAGCAAATTTGTGATGAATTTAGTAACGAATTCTCCGACGAAAAAATATTTCGTCGTAAATTTGCGACGAATTTATATTATTTCATCGTAGATTTGTGCGACAGCCTATTTTCGTTGCAAAATTCGTCGCAAAAAGCCTATTTTTTTGTAGTGATTGTTAGCCATTGTTTCGGTTTTCGATTTTGCCTTATGATTGATAATAGTTAGATCTTGTTGTTGAAGCATATTGATTAAGAGTTCCATGTATCACAATCCTTTCAATTGGTATATATAAGAGCTTAGGTTATCGTGAATTTTTATGGCGTAATGATTATTTTCGACAATTTAGAAATATATATCAATTTTGCATTTGATTCCACATGAATGAGTGAATTAATGTATATCCATCGAATTGAGCATTGGAAAACCCTAGGATATAACCTAGATTTTGAGTTTTTCGCATTATCCGCAAAGAACGCAAATAACGGCAAAATTTTAGGATTTTTTGAGATGGAAATCACGTCTAGAAAATCAAGTTTTCTGATATCAATTGATTGTTGAAAGTCATCAATCAATTGGTAAGCTCGAATTTGGGAACAGAATGTTCCCCAATCGATTGGGTCAATCGATTAGTGCTTACCAATCGATTACCATAAGGGTCAATCAATTAGGATGCCCAAAATTGAGCAACAGAAAAGGAATCTTGTGACTATCAATCAACTGATATGGACTACCAGTCGACTGATATTCAAAAAATTGGGCACAGAAGTGAGTCACACTCAACTATTTTTCATCAGTAGAATGTTATAAGGACCAATTTGCTTATGCTCATAAGTTTGCAAACAGAATGGAGTCCAACACGACTGGAGCACTCGACTATTGCCATTAGTCGATTGTTGCTGTTAAGGTTACACACAGAAGCAAGTCCAACTTGACTCAGACACTCGATTGTTTCCATCAATCGAGTTCTATCAAGGACCAATCAACTGATGATCGAAAGGTCACAAATAGAAAGCTTATCCAACTCGACTGAAGCACTCGATTATTTATATCAGTCGAGTGATATCAAGTATCAGTCAACTGATGCCCAATAACTCATGCACAAAAGCTTATCTGATTCGACTAAAGGACTTGACTATTGTGGGCAGTCAACTGTCAATACGAATCCATCAACTGGTGTGACCTGAAACTTGGCACATACAGTGTGCCAGTCGATTGATGAATGTTGGGACTCGACTGTTGATAGTATCAATCAACTGATATCTGATATAGTTGACTGATATTTGTTTAGCTTAGTTTTCAGCAATTTTTCCTATATTCTTCCTCGCTCTTGTTGCTTAGTTGAACCGATACTATCGCCAAAGTGAGAATTCTTGGGGAGGCTAGGAGTATTAGCATAGAGGGATGTATATTCATGCTAAGGGTGATTGACCCAATGGAAAATCATTATTATGCTGGATATATGTTTAAGGAAGCTTACAAATTAAGTTAAACTTCTAAGTCATGCGCATAGTATGTCGGCCCAAAGGAAGGGGTATTATGTGGTTGATTAAAAGTGTTGTGAGTGATGCTAGAAAACATAAGCTAACTAAGGAAGCTCATAAATAAAGTATCATGCACATAATACGTCGGTCCAAAGGAATGCGAGTTATGTGACATATGAAGGTAATTATGAGTTGTTTGGAGAGTACTAATAGCAAGTTATAATTTAGTCCAAAGACTTAATGTAATGTTGCACTAGGTATCTCAATTAATGCTCATAAAATTGCATGTTTATTTGTTGCATTTTGTTATTGCACAACTATAAAGATACATGTCTTGTTTATTAAATTGAGCTATGTTCTTTGCTTTTGTTTATGTGGTGCTCTCAATATCTGCTAATTTGAACAACATCCCTGTGCTTACTAGCACAAACTCTGATCAATGGAAACAATATATAATAGTACTTTTAGGTTGCGTTGATTTAGACTTTGCATTTAGACATGATCGTCTTGCACCTTTATCTAGTGATTCCATTGCGGATCAAAAGGTGATCTTTGACAAGTGAGAGTGATCAAATCACATGAGTCTAATGATCATGAGGATGTCTATTCCGGAATCCTTTAGAGATTCAATAACTGAGAAGTAGGATGCTAAAACTTTCCTTAAGGAATTAGCAGACCGATTTGCCTCAAACGAAAAGGTCGAGACTACTACACTTCTCATGAAGTTAGTGTCTATGCGGTACACCGGGAAGGGTAGCATTAGGGAGTACATCATAGAGATGTTGAACTTGATTACAAGACTAAGGACACTAAAGTTGGAAATGTCTGAAAGCATTCTTGTGAATCTAATCCTAATCTCTCTGCCTACACAGTTCACTCCTTTTAAGATTAGCTATAATACTCAAAAGAAGAAATATACACTAAATGAGCTCAAAGCTCAGTATGTACAAGAAGAAGGGAGATTGAGGAGTGTCACATCTCACAGTGCTCACTTTGCATCCTCATCTCAGTATTCGAACAAGAAGAAGAGAAAGGATAAAAGTAAAAGTAATGTTAAACAACTTGTAGTGACAGGGGCTTCAGGGCATAAGGTACAAAAGCAACAAGATTCGGACCCAACTTGTTACTTTTGTAAAAATAAAGACCATCTGAAAAAGGATTATCCCAAATACGTCAATTGGCGTGTCAAGAAAGGTATATTTCTCAACTTTGTCAGTTCAGAAATCAACCTAGCTATTGTACCTAATAACACTTGGTGGATAGATACTAGTGCAACTACTCATATAAGTGTAACTATGTAGGGTTGCCTCAGGAGTAGAATGTCAATTGATGCTAAAAGATTCATTTATACGAGAACTAACAAGAAGGCAAAAGTAAAGGCATTAGGTGTCTTTAGAGTTTGTTTAAGGAGAATGTACTTTCGAATTTGGAAAACACATTTGTAGTGTTGTCATTTAGACGAAACTTAATTTCTATTTCATGTTTGGACAAATCCGGTTATACTTGTTCATTTGGAAATGGAAAGTTTTGTATTTTTCGAAATTCTAACAAAGAACGCCTAGCATGGTGTGATAAATGAGAATTCGTCCATGTTGTGGCATAGGCATTTGGGGCATATCTCTAAACAATGCCTAGAAAGGTTAATGTCACTAGGAATTCTCAATTCTCTTGATATGTCAAATTTTGGAATCTGCATTGAGTGTATTATTAAGAAAATTACTAACAAAAGTAATAAGGGTTCAAGACGGACTACTAGTGTCTTGGAGCTAATACATACGGATATATGTGGACCATTCCCTAAGTCTTTTGGAATGGTCAATCATACTTTATTAGCTTTATTGATGACTATTCCCGATACGGATACTTATACCTTATTCACGAGAAGTCACAATCCTTGGACATGTTCAAAACCTTCAAAGCCAAAGTTGAAAATCAACTTAGTAAGAAGATTAAGGCCGTAAGATCATACCATAGTGGTGAATACTATGGTAGATCTGATGGATCAGGTGAATAATGTCCTGGGCTATTTGCGGATTACCTTACTGAGTGCGGAATCATGGCGTAATACACCATGCCTGAGATACTTCAGATGAATGGTGTAGCAGAGCGACGAAATCAGACTCTTAAGGACTTGGTGAGAAGTATGATTGCATTTTCTTCTCTACCGGAGTCCTTGTGAGGTGAGGCACTCAAGACTACGATTTACTTACTCAATAGAGTTCCTAGTAAGGCGATAATGAAAATCCCATACGAGTTGTGAATAGATAGAGCGCCTAGTCTTAGGCATCTACATATTTGAGGTTGTCTAGTTGAGGCTAGGCCCTATAGGCCTAATGAAAGAAAATTGGACTCAATAACCATTAGCTGTCATTTTATAGGATACTCTGAAAACTCAAGAGACTTCAAGTTTTATAACCCCTTGAGTAAATCCTTTTTCGAGATGGGTAATGTCAAATTTATTGAGTATGGTGGGAATGATAAAGATAGGGAAATATAATTTGAGGAGAACATAGATGATCCTAATATGGTAACTATTGATGCAACTGATAGTAAAATGATCATCATTCCACATATAGTTGAAGTTGCATGGAAGGGTATTTGACCACGATGTTTTCATGACACCTCCAATACAATTGGAAGGTATATCAACCCAAATAGAGGTATTCCCTCCTCTGGTTCAGCATAACTCCCAACCACCTCAAGATCAAGTGTCACTAAGGAGATCCATTAGAGAAAGGAGATCCACAATGTCTCGTGAGTATGTACATCTCCAAGAGCATGAGTTTGAAATAGGGTTGGAAGATGTTCTTGTTGGGATTGCAAGGTTGCAAACAAAGTCCCACATTAAAAATACATGGAAAATATCATGGGCTTATAAGGGAAAGATCTCTCTATTGGTATGATGCCTTTTGGGTAGAGCTCAAGAGCAAAACCATGAGGGTCTAGGCTCAAAGTGGATAATATCATACCATTGTGAAGATATCTAAATTCCTTTGGTTCTAACAATTGGTAACAGAGCTCGGACTGCTAGAAGGTCTAACCGTCGACTGTGCACAAGAGTTATGGTCTAATCGAGTCATGTGAGCAGAATATTAACCTCAAACAAAGGAAGTAGGGGCTCTCATGTTCGGATCAAGAGGACCAGACACCAGACAGGAAGTCCTAGTAGGTCGGGTGGACCGAGGGACAAGAAGACCTAGTGGGTCGAGGATTGGATGGGGGGCCCTGTGGTTCTTCGTTTGAGGGGGGATTATTGGGGTTGCAAGGTTGCAAACAAAGTCCCACATTGAAAGCACATGGGAAAGATCATGGGCTTATAAGGGAAAAATATCTCCATTGATATGAGACATTTTGGGTAGAGTCCAAGAGCAAAACCATGAGAGCCTAGGCCCAAAGTGAATAATATCATACCATTGTGGAGATATCTAAATTCCTTCGGTCCTAACAGCTGGGTGGAAGAATTTTCCCCTATTCTTTGGGCTTATCGAACAACCCCACCCGATAACATCGGGATGACTCCTTTTCCACTAAGTATACGGTGGAGAAGCAGTGATACCAGTTGAGATCGGTCTCGAATCGGCCTGGATCAGCACATATGAATATGTCGAGGAAAATTTAGACAAGAGATTCCTTGAGCTAGATCTTGTCACAAAGACTCGGGAAAGAGCAAAGATGCGGTTCAAAGCCTATCAACAATGCATGTGCCAAGCATACAATAATGTGATATCCCTTGCTCCTTTCAAGTTGGAGATTTCGTCTGAAAGAAAGTGAAGCTCATGAGAGACGTTAACAAGCTGGAGTTATGCTGGGATGGACCCTACCGAGTCACTCACCGACTTGACTGCGGGTTCTACTACTTGCATGATCTCCAAGGAAAAGAACTCAAGCGACCATGACATGTCACACATCTAAGGCCTTATCGGGTATAATCCCGAGTATTGTTGTTCTATGTTTTTGTCTTTCTACCTACTCATCCTTGTAAGCATTCACGCTTTGTCAAGTAAAATTGCAGATTCCCACTTGTCTATTTCTTCTCGAGCAACCGTCTTGCGACAGGCAGGAGATATATAGCCCTCTTAACCCCACTTGCTAATGGTTCAGAAGATTGATGACCCTCTTAGACCCACTTGCTAATTGCTTAGAAGAAGCAATAGCCCTCTTAGCTCTACTCACTAATGACTTAGAAGACTGATGACCCTCTTAGCCCCACTAGCTAACGGCTCGGATGAAGCAATAGCTTTCTTAGCCCCACTAGCTAACGGCTCAGAAGACCAATGACCCTCTTAGACCCACTCATTAATGGCCCGGAAGAAGCAATAGCCCTCTTAGCCCCACTCACTAATGGCTCAAAAAAAGTAATAGCCCTCTTAGCCCCACTCACTAATGACTCAGAAGACCAATGACCCTCTTAGCCCCACTCGCTAATGGCTTAGATGAAACAATAGTTGTCTTAGCCTTACTTGCTAACGGCTCAGAAGACTGATGACCTTCTTTGCCCCACTCGCTAATGACTCAAATGAAGATTAACCTTCTTAGCCCCACTCACTAATGGCTCAGAAGACCAATAACCCTCTTAGCCTCACTCGTTAATAGCTCGGATGAAGTAGTAGCTCTCTTAGCCTCACTCACTAATGACTCGGAAGAAGCAAAGGTCGTCTTATCCCCACTCGCTAACGGCTCGGAATATGTATGACCCTCTTAGCTCCACCCGCTAACGGCTCAGCCTTACGATAGACACGGAACTCTTAGCCCTACGCTAGTGACTCAACCTTATAATAGAACCGACATTCTCATCCCTCCTGGCATCTCGCTAGTGGCTAGGCTCTATCTCAAATATTTCATCCTTCATTACTTGATAGTTTGAGATTATTAGCTCAAGTCATATCAAAAGGTAAGATTACAATCAATTTTATGCAAGTTCAATTCAATATATTCTCTCTATCTTGGGTAAATATTATCACACAAATTTAAGCCTTCTAGACGAGCCCAGAACTTCTATCTCATGCTAGCAACTTAGCTTAAAGCATAAAGTTTGCCTATCTTGTATTAGCTTTAGACCCCTACAGTCTGCAAGTCTTAGTCTCAGTTGCCAACACTTTTTGTGTCTCTCTGCCTCTGACTCCTGTATTCTACAACTCTCAGTTCCAATTTCATTCTAAGTAGCTGACACCCCTCTTGTCTCGGCCTCAGTCTTCAATTTTGTCTCAAATCCTGATGATCATCCATGTCCCGACAAACTAAAAGTTCCTAGTCCCTCACTAGCAACTTAGCCTTATGACAAGAGTTTCCTCATCAAATACCATCATGATACTCCGTCAAACTCTCGATCATCTCTTACTTAAATTCTCTGGGAATAATCGATGTCTTAGTCACTGTCTCACTCATTTCTCGCTTGGACATATCACAAAAATACACCAACAATACATACAAGTAGGACAAGTCTCAAAGAGAAATTTTATTTATCATATTTTTCACTACAGTGAGAAAAGACATAGAAATAACCAAAATAGAGACAACTTTCAAAAAACACAAAATTGAAGATAACTGTAGAGCTGGGAGACGTTGTCAGTCTGCCTTCTTAGATTCAAACAGTTTATCCCACACTTTTTGCAAGTTCAAGAATGACAAGATACTCCCCCTTGTGATTAGCTTTGATTGGATGAACTAGCGGATGACACCCTCGAATTCATGCCTGAGCATGTTGCTGGTTCTATCTGAGAGCATATTATAAAATTTGACAAAGGCTAAAAAAGTCATCTTATGATCTTCTTGACGGTTTTCTTCTCCTGCCCGATACTCAGCTAGCTCAACCTTGGTGGCCTCCATCTCAATCTTGGCGGCCTCCCTTTCATCCTTAGTAGTCTCCAGCTCAGAGGTCATTTCAATCTTGGCAGTCTCCCATTCCAATGCCAGCTTCACTCTCTGCTCCTTTTCTTCAGTCAGCTATAGGCAAAGAGCTCAGATTGAAGCTGCAATTGTTGGTCCTCTGAGGTGACCGGCTTTGCCTCTTGAAGGACCAGTTCGCGTTAGTCTAGGAGTAGCTCCTCTTGAGCCTGTTTGTCCAACTCCTTTGCAATCTACAGCTTCTTGGCCATCACCTCCGAAGCCTGCGCAGTAGTCTGGGCCTGATTGAGCTCACTCTCTTGCCTTTGAGCTTTATTAGAATATGTTTTGGCCCTCTTGCTTCATTTCTCTGCCTTGACCTCGACCCTCTTCTTCACCAATTGTTGAGCCATGGCTTCCTAGGCCCTAGCTTTGTCCAAAGCCTCTACAACCCCTTGTCCCGACTAAGTTTGTTGACTATCCAGTTTAACTACTTTATCTTCCATCATTTGGAATTTTCCAACCAAATTGCGAAGGTAACAGTACATTCCCTTCTATTCCACCTCAGCTTGCAAAATCAAAATCATGACTTACAGATATTCTATGAGTTTCAAATTAAAAAGCACACCATACCTCCAGAATGGTCCAGATCAAATTCTCGCCCAAATCCAGGATGCTCAGGTATTGCATGACATCCTCCTTATAAGTGTGGAGCTACCGAGCCAAGGAGGGGTTGGATCCCCTTTGCCTCTCCTCAATCCTGGGATCTCAGGGTGACAAGGTAGAGCTAGAGCTATGTCGCGGTGCCTCAGAAGGTGAAGAAGCACGAAGATGAATTGCACTACTGGAAGTTGATTGCGCTCGCTTGGGTGTGGGATTGATGGTAACGGGAGTTGCTGAATCGTTGGATGTCTTGACTCTTCCCTTAGCACTTGCCTCCAAGGGATGACTCCTCAGTGGCCATGGTGCCAAAATACCCTCCTCCGTCAAATGGGAGACCAACTTTTGCTTTTTCGAGAGCCTGATTTCGATTGTAGATTTCTTTGAAGCCTCAACCTCGGTTATCAATTTTCGCTTCTTCGAGCCTTCAACCTTGGATGTTGGTTTCTGACTATCTCCCTGAGTTGCTTTAGCAGGAATGGAGATTGGGGGTCGCTGAGGAATTCGATCCGTCTTCTGGGGTCGAGTCTCGTCTCGGGCTCCGACCTCAAGATTGACCGTCTCAGGAGACTCCACCAGTTCAACGATTGGACTAGTGTCTCTGTGGCAACAGTAGTAGGAACGGTGGAGGCAGGAATTTCGGTCTCGGCCACGACTCCCGAAGGCTTAGCGACAGTCGTGGATGATTTACTCGCCATAGAAGGATAAGAGGTCGGCAGTTTTGAGGATCCCTCGACTGCATCTTCCGAGGCTGACACTTCATCTATGGAAGTTATATCTCATTTGAGTTTCTTGCTGATAGAGATGTTATACATGATTTGACCTATAAAGATAAGAAAGTTAGTTAGTTAAAAAGGAAAACTAATTAAAAAAGCATCTTACTCAAGTGGTCATCCAGCTTCACTGCATTTAGGCTTAGTCCAGCCTAATAAAGTAGTGCTTCATTCTCCACCAACAGACTGACATTGAATTTTAGCTTTGATAGGATCTCAATTGTATTCAAATAGGCTCGTTCCTGCTTATAATGACCCAATGGTGGTTGAGCCGGTAGATCATCTCACTAGACAGTCAGCCAAGTATAGGGATGAGGAGGCTTGATGAATATGAAGCGACTCTTCCACCCCTTGTGCGAATACGGGCACTTGCCCAAAAATTACCCCCTAACCTCACAACAAAGTAGAAGACCCCAGGCTCACTTTGCTTGGAGTAAAAGAGGTAGTGGAAGATGATAGGATTGAGTGAGATTTGATACAGCCAGAAGATGATGGAGGCACCATAACTAAGCGATACGAATTTTGCAGGTGGGGGGGGGTGGAGAATTGCGACAGGGGAATTTGGAAATAGATGAAAAGGTCTTGAAGGAAAGGATGAGAGGGGAAACCTCAAACCACTCGCTAGTTGGCCCTGAAAACATGTGGGCGGTTCATGTGGTCGGTGCTCTAGCACTGGGATCCTAATCTTATGATCGAATGGGATACCATAAGCTTCCTGGAGCTGCATGTCTGCATCGCAGGTATATACAGTCTGATGGGACACATACCACCGATCCGACCGAAGGGCGTTGGTAGCCATAAGATTGAAAACAAGAAGAAAGGGGGGGGGGATGGAAGGAAAGGAGACGGTGAACTTACAGTGTTGGCGAAGGCAGAAAAGACAAAGAGAACAAAATCAAAGACATAGAAAGCAAAAGGAAATGAATGAACGAGGCATCATTTTTGGATAGCCTAATATACCTTGGCGGTGACACAGTGGAGTTGTCGCATTGATTCGTTGAACCGTCAGATGGCAAAGTAGAAGAGAGGCGAGACCTCTTCGTAGTCGTCAGATCACTCGGCTGAATGATGGCAATAGCGATGCAATCCCTACCATTAAAACATGCAATCCTTACTCACTATACTCTTTTGTCTAGTGTCCGGTCTTCCTGACCCACCATGTCTTTTTGATGCTTAATGTCTGGTCTTCCTGACCCATTAGGTGTTTTCATGTTAAGTGTCCTACACACTTAGCTCACATATTAAACACATGATGTTTAACATTAAACCCTCTGTCATACATCAAAATATAAATTTGATTATCAGTTCTAACTATACTAATAGAGACAACTAACAGCTGTCGGATCTTGTCCATCATTGGCCCATACAATGATGATGTTGTAGCTAACGTGGAGATGCTCTCCTGACAATTATATAAATGCTCACGAAATTAATGACAAGAGTTTCGAATTCTCTTGAACTCCAGCAGGTTTACCCCTCCTCTCTATTCTTCTTCCTTCAACATAACACCTCAAGCAAACCCCAACTTGAGCGTCGGAGTGGC
>JBBUKS010000001.1:6361987-6391104 GCA_038050645.1 Hedychium gardnerianum | reverse complement strand
GCTGGGCGTGACTCAGCGCTGGAGGAGCCTCGGAGAGCTAGAGGCGCTGGAAGCACCTCAGACGGCTGGGAGTGCCTCAGCGCCTGGATAAGCACTGTTGACCCGCGAGCTAATGGAGGCGCCTTGGAGAGCTTGGAGACGCCTCAGAGGGGATAAACAAAGACGATCTTGAATCCGATAAGCCTCAATAGAGGCGCCCCAGAGTGTTGGAGGCGTTCCCAATGGGCTATAAGAGAGCATTTCGACCAGCAGCTAAGTACAACTCTTACAAGTGTTGTTTCGACTTCATACTGCTGCTCTGCTGCACAGAACTGACGCCAAATCCCTCCTTACAATAGAATCTTCATTGGGTAATAAATGAATATTACATTTTATTTAGTGTTATTATTGCATAAGAAAAGTGTAGAAGTGTTACACTTTCTTACACCTCAATTTGTACGTGATTACTTTTTCGAAAGTTTTTTGAAAAAAGGTTTAGTGGATTGCCCTTCGGAAACGTCCCAAGGCGGCGTGGGCCTTGGAGTAGTAGTCCGCTGGGGCTGCGAACCAAGTAAACCGACCGTGTGTTCTTCTCTCTCTCTCTATTTTATTCGTTTTTGTTTTTCTGTTGCTCACTTGAGCTTTCGAACGTTTTCAAAAGAAAAGAAAGATTTTTAAAAACACGTGATTCACCCCCCCCTCTCATGTGCACTCAATCCTACACGTTTCTTTTTGGTGTTGCACAGTCGCTGACAAAGAAGGACTCTCCTTGCTACCTCCGGTGAAGGAGCTCCACTGCCGGAGCTTGTTGCTGTCACAGGTGTTGTTCCCATCGTCGGCTATAGCTCTCGCCGACCAAACAAAAGGGGGAACCCTTTTTGTTGTTGTCGCCGTCCGCCACTAGCAAAGGGGCTACTGCCCTTTTATCCTCCACCCAAGATGCTCCTTGGGTGGCTGATGCTCGATGCCGGAGCAAAGGTTGCTCCTCCGGTGGTGATTGCCCAACCGGTGGTGGTTGTTCCGCCGCTTAGAAGTGGATCCACCAGCCAGAAAGGTTTTGCCACCCAAGGACTTGTGGCTCGGTGGAAGCTCCATCCAGTAAGATGCTCCGACCAGCAAAGGTTGTTGTCTCCCCAGCCCTTGCCACCCAGATGTTGTTCCGGCAAGCTATTGTCGTCAATAAGCTATGTTGTTTCGGTCAACTTAGTGTTCTGGACAAAAACTGCACCGTCGGCTGATGCTTGCTCCCCTGCTAGAGCTGCTGCCCTGTCGGAGTTGCTGCCACAGTAAGGCAACAAGGTGCTGCCAATGCCTGCAGCAAGGCAGCAAGGCGCTGCCATTGTCGGGTCACTTGTTGGCCGCTGGCAAGCCTTCGGCCACCTGTTCTTGTACTGGACAGTAGTAATTAGTTGTTGCCCCTTCTCTTTTATGTCGGCCAAATAGTTAGTCAGACCTCACTTTGTGCCTTGGGTTGCCCTCGTCGCTGTGCACAAAGTTGAGCCAGGATCTCTCTCTCGGAACACATCGTTTCCATGCTCTGCTAGTATCGATCGGAGACGAATGACTCGTGACATAGTGAAATCGCCTCGAAGATAACTCGACGTGAATACGAGTAGTAGCAAGCCTCGTTAGGGTTGCTCATTGATTCCAGAAGAGGCTACCCTTGCGAGGCTAGCAAACACTCTCGACAAAGTTCAATAACGAACTCGCAGGTATAATTCTTAGTCATAAAATTTTAATTATACGGTTATGTCTGACACTGTTGTATCATGTATGCATGTGATGTGTGTATTGTAATAAATTAGATTTATTATTTATCTTCCGTTGCGCGTTTGTAAAACGTCTCCAATGCACGCATCGTACCGAGCTCCCCAACAGTGATATCAGAGTCTGATCATGCTTCGACATAATCATAAAATTATTTTATGAGTCATAGTTGGTCGTAGAATTAGATTTGAAATTTTTTCATAATTTGTTAGGAAATCTTATTTTTGGAAAGTTTTCAATTTTGTCAGAAAAAATTCAATTCTAGAATATTTTCTAATTTGTCAGTAAAATCCAATTTTGAAAGTTTTTTGGAATAATTTAGAAAATTCTAATTTTAGAAAGATTCCAATTTAATTAAGAATATTCTAATTATATTTCCTAATTAGTTAGGAAATATTTCCTAATTAAATTAGATTTTCTTGATTGAGAATTTTCTTAAATAAAATATGTAATTATATTTGAAAATTTATTTTCTAATTTAATTAAAGAATCTTGATTTATGGAAATTAGATTCTTAATATTATTTTAAATCCAAATAAAATCTATGACAACTATGACATGAGTTATTATATGTCATAATTAGTTATGTCATGTCATATAAATAGTCATGATTAATTACATTAATTATGTCATGTTATATATATGTCATATCATGTTTATGTCATACGTGCGATGTGTCATACCATCATATATGATATGCGTGCGATATGACATGTCATCATTTATGTCATGTGTGTAATGTATTGATAACGATGAGACCTAAATCACTTATGTCAATTTTAAAGTATACAAGCCGAAGGTTTCACATTTGTTGATAAGGAAAAAATATGTAAGCTTCAATGGATCATTTATGGACTAAAACAAGCATCCAGGATTTGGAATATCCGTTTTGATGAAATAATCAAAAAGTTTGCTTTCTCATAAAATTCAGATAAACTCTGCGTGTACATGAAGGTTAGTGAGAGTGCGATCGTGTTCCTAGTATTACATGTTGATGACATATTACTTATAGGAAACGATGTGTCCGTTCTAAAGTCAGTTAAAGTTTGGTTGTCTAAACCATTCTCCATGAAAAAATATGGGAGAAGCAACCAATATCCTTGGGATTAAGATCTATAGAGATAGATTGTGATGGTTGTTTGGTCTTTCATAGTCTATATATGTAGATAAAGTGCTAAAACGTTTTAGCATGGAAGAATTCAAGAAAGATTATCTTCTCGTATGATATGGAATTCACCTTTCGAAGTCTGTGCCCAAGCACACGAGACGAAAGGATTCGCATGAGTCAAATCTCATATGCGTTAGCTATATGATCAACCATGTGAGCTATGTCATGTATGAGACCCGAAATATCATACGCTCTGAATTGCTCGAGCAGATATCAATCAGATCCAAGAGTAGATCGATGGGTGACTGTCAAGGCAATCCTTTAGTATTTGAGAAGAACTAAGGTTTGTTCTTGGTATATGGAAGGGGTGATGTGATTATACGTGGGTATACTGATACTAGTTTCCAGACAGACAAGAAAGTTTCCAAGTCTAAGTCTAGATACGTATTAACCTTAAATGGAAACGCAATGAGTTGGAAAGATTCTAAGTAATAAATCGTTGTAAATTCTACCACTGGGGCGGAATACATTGCAGCTTCTAAAGCAGCAATAGAAGCGGTTTGGATTGTGAAGTTCATCATCGAACTTGGATGTGGTTTTGAGCATTGTTAAAGCAATACCAATTTACTGTGACAACAATGAGACCATTGATTCGGCCAAGGAACCTAGGTCTCATCAATGATCTAAACTTGTGCTTCGTCGCTATCATATGATCCGGAAGATCATAAATAGGAATGAAATACAAATCAACATAATTCCCACCAAAGAAATCTAATGGATCCTTTGACAAAATCTCTACCTCAAAATGAGTTTGAGAGTCATGTAGAGGCTGGTGGTATTGGATATCATAACAATTGACATTAGGCAAAGTGGAAGTATATTATATTTGATAAGTATCCTAAGATAATCGTCTTATAGTATGTACTATTTATTGGATAAATAGAGATTTACTATTTGAGTGTATATTGTTAATGTATATGATTGGATTTTAAACTCATTTATTGAATGTCTGCAATACAATTCATAGCATGAGAGAACTTGTAATTGAATCATAACTAGTAAGCATCTCTACATGTGTAATTATGAATGTATTGAAATATTTCCTAATCAATGAATTGATGAATTCGAACATCATCGATTCTGAGAGAATAGCACGTGTTATACTCCTTGATCTGACCAAACAACCGCTCTTCAGTGGCTGGAGATATTAGGGTGTCAAGAGTTAAATGTGGATATTAGTTAAAGGTAACTAGTTCATTGGAGTGACCTGCCATGAGACTTTATATGATTCTTCACATATATGAAATTGTCAATGAAGATTTCATTGTAGCTTAAGTGCAAGTTTCTGTAGGATCGGGTTGGAGCGGCTACAGGGGGTGAATAGCCCTGCAAATAAAATTAAATCTTTTCTCTTGCTTCTTACTTAAGCAAGAACACACATCGGTTAATAAAATAAAACAAATAACATGAAAGAAAAGAGGCTCACATATTTACTTGGTTACAACCTAGTTGGTTGTTAATCAAGGAAATGAAAAATACTAAGAATCTCCTTCGTTGAAGGCAGAGTAGCCTCTTATAGACTTTGAAAGCGCAGATTTAGATAATAACAAAACAAGTTGAAAGAATATAATGTATTGTTTAAAACTAGAGGGCACAATCTCTATTTATAGCAAAATGATCGAGGTGATCGTTTTTATGACGTGACAGTCATGGGGGCGCCTTCATTGATTGGGAGCGCCTCCAATGGATCGAAACTGATCAATTGCTGATCTAGCAGCGCTGGAGGCGTCTCTAAGTATTGTGGGCACCTCGGTTGACTTGACGTGACTTCCAGATCCTTAGCTGCAACGAGTCTTCAGCGGTTGAGGCGCCTCCAAGCAATAAGGGCGCCTCTGTTCTCAGGCGAGTGAAGCGCCTCCGAGCATTGGGGGCGTCTCCAATGTATGGGTGCTTGAGGCGCCTCCATTCGATGAGAGCGCCTCCAACGCCTGGTGGGTGAAGCGCTTCTAGCTGCTCCAGGGCGCCTCCATTCCTTCTAATCGCCTGGGTGATCTCTGGTCGTCCGAAGTTGAGCTCACCCGAACCTAACTTCGACCTTCTTCTTGAGCAGGCTTCCTCCCCGGCTTCTCGTCCCTTGGACCGCGTCCTTCTCGTCTCGCGTCCCTCGGACCGCGTCCTTTTCGCTTTACCAATGTACTATTCTGCAACTTCTCGTCCCTCGGATACACCGAGCCTGTCGATTCGCTTCCCGTGTCATCCTTCTCATCCAATGCGTCTTTCGCTCGACTTCTTGTGTTCCTAAGTTCCTGCACACTTAGACACAATGATCAAATCACACATGACCTAACTTAACTCGTTTGATCACATCAAAACTACCTCGGGGTACTTACAGTTTCCTTCGACTTGTGCGTGGTATTTAAGTCATTTTGGTCATTGAGACTTATACTTTGACATCTTAAGTAAACATCTCTTTGGAGGCGTGAACCCGAGATGATTAGGTATAAGTCAAAGTGTTCAAAAGTGTTTGGATAAGACGAGTGAAAGGAATAAAACATGTCACTGAAGCTGCTGAAGCAAGAACTATTCTGGAATCAGCTGTGATTTTCAGTTAATTGGGGATCATGGTGGCAAAAGGCGAAACGTTTGCCCCCAGCGCCCCCGTTAGTACGTCCCAAGATCAACACGGAGGAGGTAAATCACAGTAGCTACTAGCCTGAACAGTGACTAGTGCATAAGGGAGGGCAGGAACCTGACTATTAGCCAGGATTTGACCCCCAGACCTCATGGTGAGTTAATTAGGGATCATGATATACTATTAGGTGTCACTCATGATCGTTCTATAATTAATAGTTAATTATTGACGGTCAACATAAATCGAGAACCTAGAAGGTCACATGCACGACGAGTTTATCCGAGAGATTTAAAATAAGTTTGAGAATTAGATTTTCAGATCGAGAGAGACTAAGTCTGGTTGAACCAGACGAAGAATAAATATAAAAGATATTTTGTCAAAACGAAAGTGTGGATGAGTCACGTCTTTTGAAGATGAATTAGACTCTTTTTAATTTAATTATAAATTAAATTAGTTTGATTTTAATTAAATAAAATTTAATTATTGAATCAATTTAATTGATTTTAATTAAAATGGATTGATTTTGAATCAAATTTAAAATTAATGATTTAAATTTTTGAGTTAGCGGATATGAATTTAAATTTGATTCAAATTCAATAAAAAAATCTATATATAAAGACATGAGATAAAGAAAAACCTTGATTAGATTTTTACTTATTCTCTCTCCCCCTCCTTCTCCCTTCCACCGCTGACCCAAAAAGAAAAGGGTACTTTTCTTTTTTGTGTTGCACAGCCGACGACAAAGAAGAAGGACTCTCCTTGCTACCTCCGGTGAAGGAGCTCCACTGTCGGAGCTTGTTGCTGTCGCGGGGTTGTTCCCACCGCCGGCTATAACTACCGCCGGCCAAACAAAAAGGGGGAACCCTTTTTGTTGCTGCCGCCGTCCGCCACCAGCAAAGGGGTTGCTGCCCTTTCATCCTCCGGCCAAAAAAGGTTGCTGCCGCCCCAGCCCTTGCCGCCCAGATACTGTTCCGGCAAGCTGTTGCCGCCAACAAGCTGTGCTGCTCCGGCCAACTTACTGTTCTGGACAGAAACTGCACCGCCGACTGATGCTTGCTCCCCTGCTAGACCTGTTGCCCTACCGGAGTTGCTGCCACAGCAAGGCAGGTGCTGCCAACGCCGGCAGCAAGGCGCTGCCATTGCCGGGCCACCTGTTGGCCGTTCTTGTGCTGGACAGCGGTAATTAGTTGCTGCCCCTTCTCTTTTGTGCCGGTCAAATAGTTGGCCGGACCTCACTTTGTGCCGTTGGGTTGCCCTCGCCGCCGAGCATAAAGTCCAGCCGAGATTTTTCTCTCGGGACACATTATCTCCATGCTCAGCTAGTATCGATCAGAGATGAACGACTCGTGATTTAGTGAAATCACCTCGAGGATAACTCGACATGAATATGAATATAGACAAGTCTTGTTAGGATTGCTCGTTGATTTCAAAAGAGATTAGTTTTGCGAAATTAACAAACGCTCTCTATAAAATTTGATAACGAACTTACAAATATAATTCTTAGTCATAAAATTTTAATTATATGATTATATTTAGTACTTTTGTATCCGTATGTGAGTTATAATAAATTAAATTTATTATTTATCTTATATTACACGTCATGTGAAATATCTTCAACATATGCATCGTAACACTATTATACTCTTAGGGTGTTTTTTTTGTTGGGGGTTATTCTTGATAATCTTAGTTATCCATTCAAGGTTATCAACAAAATTTTTGTTTAGTTTAGGTAATCGACGATTTTCTAGTAATGATTCATGCCCGATACGTCAGCAAAAAGGACATGCAACTCGGAATCGGAAAACTTTAGAAAAGTGAGTTTTTTTCTGATTTCGGGGTTAACAATAATTTTTTGCCAAAAATATTCTTCGATATTTATCCTTTGAGACAAAAATATCCCTAACAAATTATTGCAATGAAAACAGTGGTCTACATTCTAAACGAGGATTAATCAAAATATTATAAAAATATTTAAAAAAATAATTAAGAAGTTTGAAATTAATATTTTGAAAAATAATTAAGAGGAGTATTGAACTAAGGGTAATACAGTAAATATAAAACAAGGTTATATATTAAAATCTTTAAATAAATAAGTTTTTGTTGTATTACCTAAAGTTGAATCAAATAATATTAAGTTATATTTTATTCTCTATATCCTTGATTATATGATTATCTAATAATTAGATAATAAAAAATTTTATATGATAACTTGAGTTAAATACATCCTCAAGATTCACCTGAGTCTCTGTAAGCCTTATTTTTTTCTTTCTAATTTTGAGTCCTTTGATGGTAATCAAATGACCGACAATGGATTGCAATTAAACTTAGTCAACTATAATTGACTTTAGTTGACTGAATGTTTAATATGTTTCTAGCTGACTAGGCACTATCAAATACTTTCTTTTACCAAAAGTGTTTAACGATATTAGAGACCTCGAGTTTGTATCAAATGGACATCTCTGTACTCCTAAAGTTCATATTAGTTTGTCTCTATTCAATTTTTCTAATATTGAGTCCTATGTAATAGTGTTTGACAACTACAAGTCAACTTTAAGTGATTCCAATTGACTAGTCACTTCAAAAGCATTTGGCTTAAAGTGCTTATGACCATAGATGCATCAAATTCATGATGAATGAGATTGTTGCACTATTGGGTTTCCCTTGAATTTTTTTCATGTTTATTTATATATATTTTTTGATTCGTCTATGACAATCAAATACTTTTGACGAAAAGCTTTTGATGATCCTAAAAACCTCAAAATCATGCCAAATTGTTAATTTTACAAACCTAGTGTCTCTCTTAATTTGTTTATGCACATTTTTCTAAATTTGAGTCCTCTAAAACAATCAAACACTTTTTATCAAAACTATCTAATGGTTCTAAAGGCCTAGAATTTATACCAAATGTTCATAGTTAAACTTAGGGTTTTTTTTTTAGTTTGTCTACGTCTATTCTTCCTTAATTTTGACCCCTATAGGATCATTAAATATTTGTTTTCGCCAAAAATGTTTGATAACCTTAGAGACCTCATATTCATGCTACATGGGACACTCCCCATTGGTTCCCTTTGGTTAATTGATATTTATTTCTCCCTATTTAAAGTTATATTGAGGCATCAAAGATTTTTTGTTGTTGTTGTTGTCAAAAGTACTTAACTAGCACTAATTGATTGGTTAATGTTGGTGTCCGTCTTTTGTTATTAGTCGTTTTATGACTGTCGAAGTTATCGGGAATTGCCGTTGTTCAACACTATCTTCCGTAAAACGATATTGCTCCGCTACAGGTGCTAACGGATAGGTGAGTTGATTAAATGAGTTTTTCT
The DNA here is from genome assembly GCA_038050645.1 of Hedychium gardnerianum. Lineage (NCBI taxonomy): Eukaryota > Viridiplantae > Streptophyta > Magnoliopsida > Zingiberales > Zingiberaceae > Hedychium > Hedychium gardnerianum. The sequence continues at coordinate 6,382,295 of JBBUKS010000001.1, read as the reverse complement.
AAATTTAGAGGGTTCTTCTTACACAAGGTGAATTCTTCGATCCAATTTTGTTTGCACAGTCAACAATCTAATCATCTCTCCCTGGACACGAAGTGCGCCAACAAAGCACCCGTTGCGCGCATAGCGGGCTCACAAGCTCGCTCATGGGAAGAGAGCACCTTGTGTTTTTTGTGTTGACTCCATTAACACATCAACATATATAAGGAGACAATCTTTCCTTGTTCTTTTAGATGTGGGACTATTCCCCATCTACTAATTTTTGGGCTTCATTTTAAATAATTAATTTCTCATTCATCCGTAATCGGTTTTGAGCAAATTAATAGTCTAGATTCATCTACGCGAAACGTAGATTTCGAATTTGAAGTCAATTCTGACTTTCATCAGACTAATGGCACCTTGTTTTTCAAATGAAAAACCGTATTCCAACAGCAATAACCATAATAGATGCTCTATATTTTTCTAATGTAAATGGATTGAGTAAATTGGATGAACAACACAAATTTAAAGAGTTGAAACGGACTGAGATGATCAACTAAGCTAAGCTAATATAAAAGGATTAGTCAGATTGATAAATTAAAATGGACAACCAATCAAGCCAAATGGAATGAGCTTGTCTAACCTATTGAACAAGCTGACAAATCGGACCAATTGATCTTAATGAGTCAAAACTATTAGCTAAACTACTTGGACCCTATGAGTTCAACAAACCAAGGGAATAAGGAGGAATGTACGTGACAAAGTAGCTTGAATAAGTCAAGACTAGACTTGCTCAATGAATTGTATACGACAAAGATCATTATAAAAAAGTAGAATATTAATAAACTCAATTACTAAAAAAACAGTAAAATTTATTAATTTATTCCGTTCATCTAAGTTTCATAATTAATGATACGATCAATAATGTGACCTTGGTACTTCTTAATTTTTCAAACATCTAAAAATTAAATTTTAATTTCGATAAATTAACAATTAATTTTTTTTAATAAATAATTAATTTAAAAATACTAGATTAATGAATCGCTTGAATATTTTTTAATTTTCCTGATAATTAATAAAAAAAATATAAAATTAAATTAATTATTTTCAAAATTAATTAACGTAAATTAAACATCAACTTAAAAAATAATATGACATTGGTGATATATTAACGATAACCTTCTAATATTTACAATTTAACTGACAAGCCAAAAATGCTAGATGACGTGGAAGTGCCAAAACCGATCAAGCTAGTTCTGCAGGTAAATCTACTAAAAAACATGTAAGCAATTAAATTTAAAAAATAATAATATATCTAATTAATTATAAGATAACTAATTCGATTTTATAAAAAAAAAATTATCGATTATCAAAATAAATCAGAAAATATTCATAACAGATGATCCAAAAATTTAACATCCTTTAATTACACATCTCATTTAAAAAAAATCTCTATAAATATATCATAATTATAAACAACCAAATTTAGCTGATAGAAACGATGATTGGATTTATTTATATGGAATGAGCAAGTTACGAAGCCTGAGCAACTCGAACAATCAGAACCAAGCAAGTAGAGTGATTAGCTAGACGAGTTGCACTATGCACAAATCAAACAACATGAATAAGACAAGACAAGCCAAGTGAGCAACCACGTTAGGAAGGTTAGGCAACTTAGGTCTAGCTAATTGCCAGAAAATCTCAAACAAGAATGGATCATTCGATTTTTCACAGATGCAATTAATCATAAAGTTCAAAAATAACATTCTGTGTAATTCTGTTATGTTTTATTCTCATTTTGATTCCATTGTTAAGCAGCACAAAGACACCTAACATTTTCTGGTACAGCAATTTCTTAGAAGACAGCATCAAGCTCTCAAATTCAAAATTTTGCAACATTAATGCTACAGCCGTAGTATGGCAAGAGATCATGTTGACTGCTCTTTAGAAAAAGGTAAGCAAAAAGCCAACCGCCGTCCACTTAGATCATCTCCGACTCATACATTAAAATATTATATTTAATATCAAAATTCTTCAATTCATACATTAAATTTTCCCATCAAAAATAATTTAAAAATAGTATAACACTATCTTTGATGTTATACTATTTATTACACCATATTTGATGGAAAGAGAATTTTTATTTTTTTAATTTTATTATATTATTATATAATTAATAAAATCAAATCTAATTAATTTATAATTATTATTATTTTTTATTTTTATTTATAGGAATATTAATTATTTAGTATAAATTTTAATTAAGTGTATTTGATAATATATTTTGATTTTATTATATATATTTATAAAGATTAATTTATTAAAATTATTATTTTTAATTTATTTAATATATTTAAATTATAATTATATTTATAAATTATATCACTAATTTCATAAAAAAAATATAATAAAATATCAAAAATTATGAATAAGATAAATAAAATATTCTAATAAATATTCCTTTTTATGTGATATGATGTTGATGGATTAAAATTATATTTGGTGTTGAAATTGTATTATTTTAATATGAAAATTATATCAAATATGATGTTATGTTTGAAGATAATCTTAATGGTGGGAAAACACAACTGATTTGCAAATGACTGCGGTGCTTCCTGAATGTGGGAAACACATCGTTTGGGTCTTCCAACTCTCACTTGTAGATATACTCGATGTCTATATTTTCTCTCAGCCATTCAAGCACCTTAGCCCCCTCCAGGACTTCTTCAACCTACATTTTCAAAGGAAGAAAAGCATCAATGACCACTATTTATGCATAGGTATGAAAGCTCTGGCAACGGATCACAACATGAGATATGTCTATGCACACTATAAAATTTGCGACTTTTTAGAACATTTAATGGTTCAAATTCCATATTCCAAGTTGTGAACAAACTTTCACAAATACAGGTAATGGGCAATCCTACTAGGGTAAATGGAGCAGATACCCAACCAAACACAACCCTGAAATTAGTAAATGCCCAACTTTGTCTATGTTCCTGAAAATACAAACCAAACCCTCATTTTTCACTATCAGAATGCCCTTCACTATGGCGCGATACAGTTTCAGACATTAAAAAAAATTCAAAAAATAAAAACAAAGGACGAAAATATTCATTTAGTTTTATAAGTGAATATCTTTTTACATTTGAGAAATACATTAATTGTTTTTAATTAGTCAAGTTATTTGGTGAAACAACTTCACTAACTGAAAAAATGTAAATTTAAAAAAAAATAATACCTAGTTTAATTGATTGATATGTTACTCTTTTCAAAAAAAGGAAAATACTTTGACTTTTATAATTTTAACCGACCAAGCAATTTCTTGAAACATCTTAATAGAATAAAATTGATTATTTTTTAAAATAAACAATATTTATTTACAAAAAAAATGAAAATATTCTTTTTAATACATTTTTTTAATTATTTCAATCCATCATTTTCGAAAAATGAGATCCACTGAAAAAACAAATTTGCCCATTTTGAAATGTGGGGTCCAACATCAGAGATGCTATTTGTGTAATTGCTATATGATATAACCCCACATTTGGAAAAAAGCCAACTAGAAGCAGAAGCCGTCCCCATATGGATAATTATGTCATAATGTTCTATCATCATCTAAAAGATTGCAATGAAACCAAGGTTAGTACAATAACCTGCTCTTGCACACGCTCCTCTTCATATTCTTGATTATTGCGTTTGAACTCAGCGATGGAGTTCTCAACCTCTTTAACAAGCTCATCGGTGGAATACTGCAGAATGCCAACTTACTGTCAGGTTTATCAGATTGATTTTTTTTTTCTTGATACCTAAGTAAAGCGAGATAAATATTCTGGACACATGTTCATATACTGATATAATTACTTGGTAAGCAACTACAAGCTACATGAGTCACGCATCCATCAGCATCATTATTAAGCATATAAGCAAGAGAAGGATAACAAGAAAGGATCTGGGTGAATGATCTGTTTATTATCTAATACGAGATTATGTGAGAAAAGGAAACAATTAGTTGTTATACAAATTACAATCTTCAAATATAAAAAAAAAAATCCTACCTAGGATCATAATAAGGTATTCAATAAAAAAAAACCTCTAAAGCATGAATCAAATCTGCTAGTGGATGAAGGTAGCCACAAGAACAATGTATTTCACATGTAATGGCAGGTCTTTCATTCTCTATTTGATATCATCTAACAAAAGCAACAAAAGCCCTGGGTTGGAAACAAACCCACGTTTAAACAGAATTATCAAATAAAATTTTCAGCAGCTATAGTACATAATTAGCAAGCTAACTAATTTGCTGGAGAATAAGCTAATCTTCAAAGCAAACTAACTGTTAGTTCTTGAAAAAAAGCAAGTTTGAATAATGCTTATCTCCAAAACTTTAGACAACACAGACTTCAATATATTTAGAAACTATCCTATCAAGGACAAGATGCTAACCATAGCAACAATTCTTTTGTTGAACAAAAGAAAATAATTAGCTAGTCTGAAGTTCTCCAAATCTAATGAGATTTTGGAAAACAATACTAATTACCAGTGCGAAATGTTAATATTTAGCTAAGTAGCATTTCAGTCTAAAGAACTGTATAGACAGTAAAGCTGGGAATTCAACATCCAAAATGGTTTAAAACTAAAAAGGAATGTAGATAACAAACCTGCAAATTTTCACACTTGAATATCTCACTAACAGCTAACATTTGTTTTATTATCTTGGAGATATTCTCCTCCTCCTTTTTGATAAACTGATTTACCGCCCTTTCACTTGTAAGAGATGCTAGTTGACTTTCATTTATTTTATGGTCCACCTGTCCAATTTAACTTGTGAGAATCAAGTGAAAGATGGACAAAAAGTTATTTTATTTCATTTTTCACCTGTAGCTGCAATAGTTTGGCTCCATATAGATGTCTTCCTTGTTCTTCCAATAAGGACCTAGGAATATCAACCTCAATAATCTGAAGACATTGAGATAATAAAATTTGTCAAGCCAAAAAAACATGAAATACAAATGAGAAGAAGGCTACAAATAGATGAAGCACTAATGCCATCACAGTTGTTAAATCAATAATATGCAGTATTTCCGCTATCCAACACAAATTACATATATTAAGGAATACACAAATGTCTCAAACAGCTGACCTTGTTTAGTTGATCCAGAATTGCATTATCTGTTGCTTGTTCTATTGCAGTTTGTTCCACTTGTTTGCATCTCTGCAATATTGCTTCCCGAACCTATGAGACAAATAAACACACAAAAGAATGAAAAGTCAGGATTCCACAATGCTAAAGTTGCATCATATACAAAGAGATACCCAAAAGAAGTTCTGCAACCAATAAATTCATATGAACAAAACTACTCATATTATCCTTTAGATAGAAGTAGAGTAAATAGAGAAACCTGGTTCAGAGAACTGCATCCAGGAAGAAGTTTTTCAGCAAGAGAGTCATCAAGTTCTGGCAAAACTCTATAGAAGAGCTCTTTGCATTCAACCTAAAAATTAAATAGTTATAAATATAATTATTGCAGTTGATGAAGCAGAATTTTAAACACAATTGCAACAAGGTAATCTTTAAAAAAGTGAAACCTTCTACAAGATACAGAAGAATATCAGTAGTATAAGCAAAAGTTTGAAGAGTGAACATCTAATTACACAAATATTTTTCATTTGTATCCCTAGATTTGTTTTTTGAATTGCATGCACTGACATCATGAATAATATATACAAAGATTCTTAGTAAAAAAGGAAGCAGCAACCCCTTTAGAACAAACAATAAGTTACTTAATTTTGGGACCTCTAAATCGAAACATAACTGAACAACTTAAATTTAACTAAATGATTTTTTTTAAAGAAAACCAAGGTATGAAAAGTTGGTTAGGGAACTTTCATTTGAAATGGAATTTCCTGAAATTGGTAAAACATTGACTAAATTAGGAAAGAGAGGAGACATAGTAACAGAACAGAGCATTTATTTCATTTGTCTATATGCCTCAAAATTTCTTTATGAACTGAGGCCAATCAGAAAGCAGATAGACTGATGGTTGAATTATGAAACTATGTTACTTTCTATGCTTTAATATCATGAACTCACAGTAAATTGAGCATGAACACCTCTAAGATTGTCCTGATCCCATATTTCTGGAAACTGAAGTGGAAATGTCCTCGTCTGGCCTTGTTGGATCCCTATTATTGAATCAAGAAACCCAGCCAGGAGATTATGGCTTTCTTCTGTGTCCAAATAGAATCCTAGAGTATAAATGATAAGCTTTGTTAGACAACAAAATAGAAAAACTTAATTAAGCATAAGATGAGCATAATAACAAATTGAAAATGTTAATAGCACATAACAGACCTTTTCTCTCAGCAGATGGAATTTGTTCACCTTCAGACTCATTTTGTCCAACTGTTTTTGCAAATATATCAAGGACTACAAGGTCACCAATCTAATAAGTTCCAGAATGTCAGTAGTAATTTCAACTTCATAACCAGCCAATATTTTAAGAATGAAAAATCTAAAAACTCTTGCATTCCTAGGAATTTTAGGGAAACTAGGCAGATTTGCTTAACTGAGGTATTAGCACTAAAAATGTAACTAGTTTCCAATATAAAAAATATACAATCAAGATGGAGGTGTAAACTAAAATAGTTTGATAAAATAATATTCGATAACAAAGAAAAAGAGCAAGTGTGATAATTTAATCAAAAAGTTAATATTTAGAGAACACAGCTTAAACCACAACAGGGAAAAACAACACTGCAAGAAGGAGAGCTGATATATATATGTGAGAAAGGGCAGTGCAAGACTTGAAGGTTGTGATGTTCCAGAACTCTGCATGGCTGGGGACTACAGTTCTGTGATTGTGCCCATTGAATAGAAAAAATATGTCCATATTGCAGTAGTTTAAATTCCAAGATATCACAGAGGCATGATAAGTCTCAAATTACTTGGTCAAGGACGATATATAACTGCTGTATAATCCAAATTTCTACAAAAAGATAGGGCTAGTTTAAATTTCAAGATTCATGCATGATAAATCCCAAACTATTTGGTGAAGAATGATATATGACTGTTGTATAATCCAAATTTCTACTAAAATATTAGGTCTGTTTAGCCCTTTTTCAAATTCTAACATATCATAGAAGCATGATAAGTCTAGAATTGGTTTGTTAAGAATGATATATAACTGTTATATAATCCAATGTTGTACAAAAAGGTTGTGCCTGTTTAACCTTTCACTATGAGATACATCTTGAGGCAAATTTGCCTTAGAAAGTCAAAAGGTTATGGATAAAACTTCTATCAACCAGATAAATACATTCGTTGAGAAAAAGGATTTTATTGGTTTAATAAATAAAAAATATAAAAGCAAAGAAAATATCATTAAAATATATCTAATTTAACTGGTACCTGCAAGCCCCTATCAGTAACAATCCTAAGTGAACCTAGAGCCTTATAGCGGCGATTTAGCTCTCTTTCTGAAGCACTTTCAGCTTTAACAACATTGTCTATTTCAACAACAATCTTCAAGTTTTTGTATTTATCCAACCATTTGATCTCGGGAGACACGTCAGCCACAATATCATACCTGGATGATTGAACTTCAATTTCTTGTTTTACAGAGAAGATGGTATGAAGTTAACCAGACAGTTAATATGTGAGATAAAAGACACAGTTAGCTGTAGCATATCAATCAGTTAAGTATTTTACTATCAATGAAGAATGTGATTGTCTGCATTTATTAACTAAACTGAGTAAAAATGCATCTGTATTGACTATGTATCAATTCAAGTTAAATTTGTTTCCTTCCAAAGTGCAAATAAGTTCCTCCTGATCTAAGAATGTTAAATGGATTCTCTCTCTCTCTCTCTCTCTCACACACATACACACTCACTTTTACATTGTATAGATATTATTAATGTGGAGCCAAATTGATGTGTTATGAAGTGTGATAAACTAACACATGACATAAAGATTAAGCTACCAGGTAAGCTCACCCAAAATTACACTTGGAAGGAGCAATTCACCCTTGTCTGAATCATGATTTAAAATCTCGACCCGTATGGGAGTTTCGGTTTATAACCGGAACGAAATGATTTCGGTACCATATCGTGTCATGCCGATTTGATTTCGTTATTTTTTAAATATAAAATATATTAATTAAAAATAAAAATTTAATCTAAATATTAAAATATATATATATATATATATATATATAATTAGAAAGGAAAAAATATATATACATTAAAATTTAGAATTATATATTTTGGTACCGTATCGTGTCATGTCGGTTTATTATATATTTTTAGAATTAAAATATATATATACATTAAATTAATGTGATAGTTTTAGCTAGGAGTTGATTGAAATTATTAACCTAAAATTTATTTATTAACCTAAATTTTAATAATTTAATGGGTGCATCCCACCAGCACCTACGGGCATCCCATCGCGACCCACAAAGGTCGTGGTGGCCTCTGCGACCCCGTGGTGTCGATGTCGGGCAGTTGTTGGTGCCGAATGGCGGGCGGAACAGTAAATTTTGCACAACACAAAATTTTAAACTGTGGTCTGAATATGAGAACAGAATATGCCTATGATCGAACAGAATATGCCTATGATCGAGCATGCTGAGAATTTGAGGTAAAACACCCAAGACAATTCAATGTGCCCCCGCCTGAAAGGTTTCTGAATTTCACTGATCTAGTCTCATTTACATTCCAGATTTAGATCTCACTTAGGTAGGTGACCCAACATTATTTGATCTTCATGTATGTCCCAAACTTCGTGTACTATAAGGGACGGTATACTATCTAATATAAATTGTAATGAGGTCGGCAACGTAATAAGGTCTATCTTCATGTAATCATGGACAAAAGCAATCTAATATTACTATGTAAAAAAATATCTCCCTCTTGTGTGAACTTATACTCGTGTGTTTTTTATGCTTTGGTTTTTCTTGTCCATTGTGTTGCTATACATGTAGGCGGGTATCTAACTCCTAATAACCCGTAGCAAACTAATTTTGATCCTCGTCCAAACCTACAAATACACTTACAAGTGCATTCACAGTTATCAAGCAAACATTTTCTTGAAGATAAGTTGTTTAACAGCCTAAAGCTTTATCCATTATATATGTACATATTCTGCTAATAAGTGTTACAATCTGAGGTGTGCATAGCTTGTCATTCCTCCCCATCACCCCGCCTTTCTTTGTCCTCTTTTGGTCATTTCCTAGCACATCTACGTCAGTATGGCACCAACACCACCAAAAGGGAGATCATAACACCACCAGCTTTTAATTCATGTATCATCACCACCAATTGGTAGATTACACCACCATCAGCTTTTAATTGGCATGTAAAGAATTCGTCTTGGCAATCACAATAGGAAGTTCAATTATAATGCTAAAATCCTAGACCTATTTTATTATTAAATTGCTTGAATTATTCATTTAATTTATGAAATCAACTTGTTCAAATTTCAAAATCTACCTCATTCAATTCAGCAGAGTAAATTTAATAAAAACTCACAAGAGGCATACACAGAATATTCAGTACTTTTTCTTTTACTTCGCCTGATTTATCACATGCAAGTCTCAAGAATCATCTGTATGATGTAAATTTTAGCCAAAATATTTTCTTCCTTCAACAGATTCATCATCAATAAAGATAGCATGATTCAGTTATCTCTTCTTATTGTGAAAATAGGTTTTATTATCAACGCCTAAAGGTACGTAGGAAACTTTTGTTAGCTTTACAGTAGGTACTACTGTACAAGTACAAAGACACTGATATATAATTTCCCAACTAAATGGGCATGGCTACATGGCTAATTGTAAACTGTGCGCACCTCGCCTCTGAGTAATACTTGCAACAAATATGACTTTTCCATCATGTAATATTTTCATGGATGTGGCAAGTTACATTCTGTATGTTAATATGAAATAACTACAAGACTACACAGGTGAGTTAGTAATTTATCTTATTGATAATATGTTAACACAAACCGGGTCAATTTGAAAAAAAAAAACAATCAAGGAAAAAAGAACATATAGTTGAGCACACAACTTCAACAATCAACATTGATATCACATGAAGTCCTCAATTGTGTAATAGAAGTCCCTTTTGCTTGTTGGCAAATTTTCCTACACTACCCGTGCAAGTGAACCTGGTTATCAATCTGTGTTGGGGATTTGTAATAAATACTGGATCTTCAAACCAAGGTTCAAAATCTCGAACCATATCAAAGTTTCAGTATTTAACTGGATGTTATTGCATGTTATCACGCTGACATTCTGATACATGGTGTTAGTAACAAATGGAGGTAAGAGGAAGAAAATTAAGAAGTAAGACAACTATATATTCTAACTTTGTTTTTCATCTGTAACGGTGCGTTTTTTGGTGTGAAATGTTGGTACATTATGATTGACACAACGACACGAGGCATTGTTGTGTCAAGTAGTATTGAGTTTCAATAATTTAACGGAGCAATACGTTTCAATTGTTTCACCTACAATATGAGATTTTAAATCATAGTTCAAACCCTAAGAGATAGGGTAACCCAATGATGAGTATACTAGCTGATTGATATTATCTCTATCGGCAAAAAAAAGACCAACTGTTTTATGCAATTTTGCAAATAAATCCTTTTGAAGTACAAGCATTGAAGTTAAAGTCCTCAATATATGTGCAGTGAAAGACTAATATGGAATCTATATAACAGGTATGGAGAAAAAAATATGGCCTTAAGATTTATGCAGATCAAGCCAAAGCAGATTTTAAAGAAGATAAAACAGAATCCAAAAAGCTGGAGTGATGTGACTTGAAAGTTTGGAAAACTAGGATAGCAAACCTGAGATGATCTTGGAGTGAAAAGGCATCGAACATATCAGAGAACTTGGTTACAATCCGAACAGAGTCCTTCAAGGCCCTTCCCTCCACCTAATTAGAATGAATAAGATTGATTCCATAAATATGGCAGAATATAGTTGTTCCAGAATTTTCTAAAGTCGCTAGAATTTAACTATTTAATCATGTGTGATAGCTTATGCAACATGAATTAACAATAAAAAGTATGGGCGAATGAAATATATCAATTCCACAGGTAATCCTAAAAGTGATATGAAAAATCCAAGACCTAGTTTTCCACGAGGAAAGAAATGGTTAGAGCATTAGAAAAATAATTCATAAGCAAAAGATAGGAGACTTTTTTCCTAGATTTGATTTCCTTGGATGGAAAGAAAGTAGAGTTTCTCTTCTAATTCCTTTCCTTGGTGAAAATTAAAGAGGGACAAAACATAAATTTAAAATTTATTTGTTCAAAACATTAAAAGAAAATCATAAAACAAAAATATATTGGAAAAAAGAAATTAATTTGGAGATTTTTTTAGTTGGATTTGAGTTTCATTGCACATGAACAGTGTCTCTTCTACTTTTTTTTTTTTTTTGTCTCAATCAAGTAGGAGCATATTTGGGCTAAATTTGAGGGAAAAAATCTCTAGTGCTTCCTTCCCTCTATTTCTGCTAGAAAATGGAGGAAAAGGACTGGAAAAATTATTTCTGCCACCTTATTTTCATTCACATATCCTTCCTCATAGGAAATACAACCTAAGAGTAGAGATTTTAAGAGAGCCTTCGTCCACCATATTTTATAATCATTTCTCTTATACTTCAAACAAGCAGAAGAATAGACAAATAGGTATACGCCTAATACAATGGCCCCATTTTCTCCATCTACATTTTATTTAAAGTTTATCATCATTCAAACATCCAACTCCATATAAGTTTCGTAGAGGTGTTAGTGGGCCACGGTCGAGCATAGAACAATCACATACAATCTGACCCAGCACGATGCAAGCTTGGGCTGGGCCGATTCAGATTGTACCCACGCCCAGGTTTGGCTAGCTCACATGGTACATCAAATAAAAAATCAAATATATATATAAACTACAATATATTAAAAATATTAGATCTTACATATGTTCCACTATTACTACTACATTTAAAATTATAGAATCCTAAACAATTACATATCATGAACCCTAACACATAGTAGTGCACACTACAAACTAGACTGTAGATATAAGAACATAAGATGCTTCGTCCACATGCCCAAATAAAAGTCATTACCATGCAATCATATGATCTATTAAATCTAATGCTAAATTATAGGGAATTCCTTTTAGTCAATTTAATAGATTGCAACATATGCCATATAGAACCAGACATCCTTAGTTCAGCTGTGGCCAGCAGTCAGTAAAAGAGCATGCCCTTCATTGGAGATTGTTGTTTGAGGAATACATAGGCCCTAAGAGGCACTATCTGAATGAACAGATAGGCATCCTTTGTTATGCCTCAATATGACTTACTAGTAAAATTTTCCTTCGCATAACAAAATTCTCACTCAATCCCTCACAGCACATTAACTCCATTTGAATAAAAATATCCTCATAACGCCCCCTAGTACAAAATTACAATTAACAATATATTAGCAACATGTTAACGTTAAGTAGGTTTATACTTGGTTTAAAACTAAGATTCTAATTTATTTAAAACTCAGAATTTTGGTTAATTTAAAGTTGCGATTTTAGTTTATTAAACCTGAATTTTTTATTTAATTTTGGTTAATTAATGATCATACTATAGCAATATAAAGCTAAAAAGACTTGAATAAAGATCTATTCTATTAATCATTTTTTACAATAATTCTATTATTTCACTTAACATTATGATTATTACTCTTTTGACTAAATCTACGTTGTATTCCCCATCTTATATAACCAAACATTCATTACCCTGCAATGCGGGAGGGTGATGATCCAACTTATGATTTGAGTTAGATGTGGCAATAGCAGGTTCATCATCCTTCCGAGGACAATGGTATACTTGTGGTATTATGGTCAGTGTGTACACAACTTCAGGAGATTGTGAGTTTCTCCATTAGTCGCTCGTGTCTTAGGTGTATGTCCCATATTTTGTTTGTCATGATATATGACTATATTTATATTATGATGCACCACTATTGCTTGGTCTTTCATCATTCATGTACATCCTCAATTGCCTAAATTTCTTTTGGCATTTGTATTTATTTGATAATTGTTTGACCTTAACTCAGAGAAACCCTATTTAACAACTATGTTGATCCTTATTACTTATTTTAGATTTTAGAGAATGGTCTAGTGAACATATTAAGAAAAAAGTGCAATTACATTCAAAATGAATTAAGTATTTTTATTCTTTTAAGGGGAGCCTTGGCGTAATTGTAAAGTTGCTATCATGCCCGAGTCATGGAAACAGCCTCTTGCAAAGCAAGCTGCCCTTTTTACTCTTTTAGTAGTTTTTTTTAGTATATGTCACTATGACATATATTAGAAAATTGTAAGAACATTTAAGATATTATGTCAATTGATATTTTTATTTATACTCTTGATGTCAACATATTAATGTGGATGACAATTATTATAATGTCCTAATGCACATATTAATTAGTGCATTATGTGTGGCATTCTTGGTATAGTTCTAAGAAACATAATAAAAGAACATATCCTAAAAGAGTTTGATATATCGTTCACAAGGTGGTTGACATTCAAGATCACAACATGATCACAATGGAGACCAAACCTATGAGTCTATAGGCCATGATGTAAGTGCTCACATGGTAGGGAATATACTCATGTCCACATCGACAATACTTTCTTAACTCCAAGGTCTCTGAGTTCCAAATCCCCAAAACTCTAGTTAAATAGCAAAAACTGATAGAATAAGGAAGAGATAAGAGAATAAATATTAAAGAGTGAAAAGAAATAAAATTAGTAATGAAAGAGTAGAGAAGAAGAATAGAGGATAAGAAATTGGTCAAAGTGAATGGATGAAATGGTTGCAACGAAGGGTATTTGTAGGAGATCTTTAGTTATGTTTCAAATTTTCTTTCAATTGTTTTATCAATAAAAAGACTATAGTACCCCTATAATTTTTTTTAAGGATGGGGCATTTTGGGTATTTAAGGTGTAAAAGTGCACCATACCAGCTTCAGTCTTGCATAACACGCACGCTAAACTTTCCAAACCTACTTGTCGCACCAACTCAAAACTAGATTAACCTAACCCAGACTAAGCCCATTCATTTCTAACCCGATGTGATATTCGGCATGGAATGCAGGCTGGCCACATCCCGCTCGGCCCATGCCCATTGCCACTTCTAGGTATTGGCACTTAAAACAATAATGACATTGAAGGTAATTTCTACCAATTAAAAAGATTTATGCCAGTGGATTCATAAAACAGTAAGTATGACAACAATCTCTACCAGTCATTTCAACAGAAGTTCGACATAATATTGGATGGATAAATGACTGCCTTCTACTATAAGTTGGCAAGCTAATGTTATGTTTACGTACAGAAGCCATGGCATGTGGAAGAGTTTTTTTCAAAGTTGCCTCAACTACAGCTTGTTGTATGTTCTGTCTACCAATGTAGTTTAGAAGAATATTTTCTGGAACTTTCTTTCCCTGCCGAAATCCAGGAACCTGTATGAATAAGGTTTTTTATCAGGAATTGCATGGCATCACAACATACTCACTACTTTAATAATGACTATTCAAGAAGAAAAGGTAGATAAAGGAATTAGCATCTAGTATTAGAGAGAGAAGGTAGAAAAGAGAAGAAGCTTCCAGTGACATTTAAAAGGCTATTTTTACCAAGCATCGTCTTCTCTCAACTTCAGTTCAGAGTGATAATGATCAAAACAGAAAATGGAAAACAATTTAAGTTCCTTGATATTCCAAAGAAAAAAAAAACCCTCAAAATTAGTATATGTCGGAGGGATTAGCAAAAGTTAGGTAGCATATTCAAATTTTCTGATTACTATAGAGTGATAATGATCAAAACAGAAAATGGAAAACAATTTAAGTACAAAACTATCCTTTAGATGAATTCCTATTCATCCTGTAATAGTAGTAGACCCCTTAAATGAATGCATACTGAAAAAATACCTTTGCCTTCTTAGAAAATTCATCTAAGACTTCTCCGTAGCATTCTTGGCTTATTGCTGGAGGAACTTCTACGCTTAACCTAATCTGCAAATAAGATGAGCTATCAGGGAATTGACATAACCATACTTCCTGGACAAATTGATTCTCGTGAAATTGTAGGACTAACAATCGATTGAATGCACTCAAGCAAGGGGAAGAGAGATAGCAAGAAAGCTATAGCCTTGAAGCAAGATTGCCTCTTCCATTTCAATTGCCAGATGAACAAACAAACATATTTCCAAATTATACGAGAAGATAGATAGAAAGTAAGAAAATTATAGCCTTGAAGCAAGACTACCACTTCCACTTGACTGTCAGACCAATAAGAAGTAAAAACGATTTAGAAGGTAGAAAAAGGAAAGGCACAGACAGTGGAGTGAGGGCCTTTGGTCTCCGTGACAATGAGATCGGCTGACAACCTATCTTTCATCTTCTGGGAGGCAGCGACACTAACTTGGGCACGGAAAGGCCCCGGGTTTTGCGAGGGAGGTGAGTGAAGACGCGGGAGGGAAGAGGTGGATAAAGAGACGAAAGAGAAAGGTTTGGGGAGGGAGATGGGGATGGCAAAGGACAGATTGCAGGAGCGCGAGGAAGAGAGAATGGGCGGGGCGAAGATGGCGTGGACGGTGTCCATGGCGAGAGGCTGGAAAGGAGAAGACGAGGATAACGGATGATTGGGAATTGGGATACCCACACGCACCATGTTGCTTTATTATTTGAGTTGGAGTTAAATAGTTTGCAATGTCTGAAAGAACAAGTGGCCGGTGTAGCGGTCGACCTGTGGCGGGACGGACCGACCTGCGGCGGGATGGATCGACTCGTGACTCATAGTAATCCACAAGTCTAATAAAAAATAATATCTATATATAATTAAAAAAATTAAATGTAACTATGAATTAGTGAATTATAATAAAATAAATAAATATTTCTATCAATTATTTTTTAAATAAATTATATAATATTTTTTATATTAAATATCATATTATAAACTTACAAATTCATTAAATTTTTTGTTTTAATTTTAGATTTAAAAAAAAATTCCTCAACCTATGAATCAACCAAGCTCATCGAGTTATTCATTTTGATCCATCTTTAAATAAATTGATAAAATTTTAATTTAATTTACTTAAATTATTTAATAAAATAAATTAATCTAATAAATTTAATTTTAATTGACGGTTCTATAATCTTTATATATTTAATTAATCAAATTTAAGTTATAATACTATAGATATTTTTCTTTCATTGAAATAATTTTTATAAAATTAAATTCATCATTTTTAAAATTAATTGATTCAAAAATTAAATATCTAAATTAATAAAAACAAAAAAAAATAAGTGGCGCTGGCCAAAACAAATATCTTCAACATCCTCATTTAAAACTAAAGAATGCTTTTTGGCATTTTTTATATTTAAGAGTAATCTTTTGATTTTTATCCATATTAATATATATATATATTAATTTCCTTTCTAATATTGAATTAAATTTTTATTAAATGGCTAAATGAAAATTAGATCAGATACATATTTCTTTTATATAAAAGTTCAAAAAATCCTCGTCTTTTATTTTAAAATAGTTTAATTAATTAACCTAATTTTATATCTGAGTGAACTCAAATAGCTTGTCCCCACGGGATAGACTGATGACTAATACATGAGGTATTGCCACAATGAGGTCTGAGGTTCAAATCCTGACTAGTAGTCAGGTCTGTCTTTTCTCATGTACTGATTACTATTCGGGCTAGCTAAACTAGTCCCGAGGCGAGCGTGTTTCACCTTTTACCACAATGAACTCAAATAGTTTATGTTAATTACATAAATTTAAATATTAAATTACAAATAAATTAAATATTCATGAGCCTAATATTAGATTCGATCAAATATATATATATATATATATATAATTGTAAATAAATATATATATATATAATAAATAAACTTAAACACTAGTCAACTTAGTTTAACATTCATGAACAATGTTATGAATAATTTATAAATAAATTTATTTATTAATTTATATAAATTTAATTATTAAAAATAATATATATATATATATATATTACACATCCGTTTCGTGGACGACATAAATGACCCTTACACAATTCAGGCATCTGGATTAATTTTTCTTGTAAGCAATTGATTGTGTCAATAAAATTTTATCTTTATAATTTAGAAGTTAGATTATAGTATTAAGTACACAATTTTTTTTAAATCGAAAAAAAAATTAGATGTATATAAAATATATAAGATAAAATATATAGAATATCAAAAAATAAATATATAGAATATCAAAACTAATAAATAAGTCAATTAATAGTGACACTATAAATAATGAGAAAGACATGAGAATAACGACAAATACAATATCTACAATAGCATATTATGATTCTTAGCTCTTTACTTTATTATTTTTTGTTGTCTTTTACCATAGTTTTTTAAGCTCAAGGTTTTTATCATTAAGCTCCATATTATTTATAATCTCTATTACTATATTTATTTTCTATCTTCTTTAATAGTTTTTGTAAAATATTTTTCCACGTCCGAAAGAGTTTTATGAAGAAAAAAAATAATAGATTTTTAGAGTCTATAGATAGTAAAGTATTCGGCAAGATGAAATTTATCATCTTAATAATCCTATAACTATCTTACATCATTAACAAAGAATAAATCAAAAAATTAAAATAGACTCGTAATAAAATAGCAACTAGACGATCTGAATATCTAAAATATTTAAGCCTTCTTTATTGTTTTATATTATAACAACACTCAATTTTTTATATTATACTAACTTATATTTCTATTGTCTAACTACTAAAAAGATATCAGATTTTTTTTAGTTGTGTTTAATCTCTTTTTTTATAGTGCGTGTTTTCTTCTTAAAAAATTAAAAACAAAAAATTATTATACTATTCACTCCCCCTGTAATGTCAGACTCAATTTTACATTTGGTATCAGAAATAGTCACTTAAAAGGTATAGATGATGTAGCACAATATAAGGATAGGGATATAAACGGAGGAAAATTTTGATACCAATTGATGTAACACAAGGGAGCGGAAAAGAATACGATCCTTCCTCAAAATTTTTTTTGTTGATTCTCATATAGAAAAAAAGAAATTATAAATTATATTAACTCAAAACATAACCAATACATAGGATCCTAAAAATAAAGACACAACCTATTATTTATAAAATAACATACTTTTCTAAAAAAACTAAATAACTTTTTTTAAAGTTTAAATTAATTATAAAAAATTAACAACTTAAATAACTTTTAATAAAATTAAATTCTTGACTGCATTATTCTCCTCAAAAGAAAAGAACTTGACTCCGTCCAATGAAAAGGTGGAGTATTACGTCACAACAAGTGCACGGTAATGTCGTCAAGTAATAAAAAATATCGATCCCATGAGAATTGTGGACTAAGACACTAGTGATTTGGTGAAGGAAGTTAGCTAGACTAATCGAATCGTGAACTTGTAAACTTAAGAAAGAAAGGTGTGAGAAAGAGTTTGAGAGAGAGAGTTTAGAGGTTTAGGTCTAAGTGATGTGTGAGGATTGGTTTGGGAAGTGATTCTAGGCTTTCGATTTTACTATGATGTTAGATAATGTCCCTATAACATGATCTCCTAATTCTCAATATTACTCCTATGAAGTAGGATAAATTCCTATGTCAAGGTCTTTTAATTCTAGAAAGTGGAATACGTATCAGTGTCCTCTGTCACTAAGGGCACAAGTGTTCGGTTGAATGAGAATCATTTGTCACTAAGGATCTCCCGATTATCCAATCTAGTAGCAACCCTAACATAGAAGTAAAACCCTAGGTCTACATGCATCATTCATATACACATTTCGTCAAACATGCACAATGCACAATACACATAGCACAAAAGATAACATCATCTCATAGAAATGAAAATTTGACATATCCATAGTTCATACATCATCAATCATATCATAGTTACTCTCTAATCCTAGAATACAAGAGATCTACTTCATAGAAAGGGAAAGAAAACACAAAGACATAAAGATAAACATTCAAGCTCTAATCTAGAAGAAAGAGGAAAAGAATGCTTAGCAAGTAATTGTCTTGGTCTTTGGGAGTCCTCTCCTTCCTTAGATGATGATGGATCGGAGAAATCCGCCTCGAATCGTTGGAGAAATCTCTAGAAGATGAATGTGAAGGACGTAGGGTTCTCTCCCCCCCCCCTCCCCCGTGCCCAACAAAGGGGTAAAAAAACCCTTTTATACATATGAGACACGACCCAAGACACACCTAGCGCACGATCGTGTCTCTTAGACACAGCTTGATCTTGAGGCACTTAAGGGTGGAGGCACGGTTGTGTCTGGGAGACACGACCCAAGGTTGAGGAGGAGTTGCCAGTGAGACACGACCGTGTCTGGGAGACACTGTCGTGCCTTGAGTTTGCCCAAGATAGTCACACGGTCATGCCTTGAGCTTATACTGCTCTTAAGGCACGCCATAAATCTGGTCGTGCCTGGGGGGCACGACCTGGACTCTGGTTGTGCCTGGGGGGCACGGCCAGGGTTTTTCCTGGCTTCTTTGCATCCTGCTTTGCTTTCTGCTCTGTTTTTCTGCTTTGCTCTCCGTAGAAGTTCCGTTTAGCTCCAAAACGCATCCTGTAGATGAAAACACAAGAAGAGAAGATATCCGAATAATATGGAGTAAAAAACATGATAATATAATAAAATGAAGTGCGATAGTATAGATCATGTCAATGAAATATAAAAAGATGTGCGTTAAACAATGCAATAAATGATATATAATCTACGCACATCACACCCCAGACTTAAACCTTTGCTTGTCCTCGAGCAAAAATCTGCAATCTAGATTCATGTGGTAATGAGGTGAATCATAATCCTTAGTGATTCACATTAATTTTATCCCATAGTTTTATTGATGAACATGATACAAAGATTTGTTTGAGAATGACCTAAATAATAGTTCTCCGTGATCTGTGTAATAAGTGACCTAAAATTTTCAAATATCAACTCCCAAACCTAGTCAAGTCGTCATCTAACTATGCTCCTTATGCTCCCGGCGATAGGCACTTACCTACCACACGCATGATTCATCTTTCTCAACTACACAAGGTCTCAAAGGATAACTCAGATCGAGAGAAACATAACAGTTATTTTTTTAATAACCTAACTCAGTCTCAAAGGAGTAACTTATTAGTTTTCACTCACGATAACTATTTTTTTAACCATTATTCATGTTTTTTATTTTTTTTATATGCTTGTATGTAGCAACATGTAGCACTAAAATCAGTAGAGGATT
>JBBUKS010000001.1:6324511-6345448 GCA_038050645.1 Hedychium gardnerianum | reverse complement strand
TATAAAATATAGATCTATTTCCATCTAACAATATACATTCAGAAATGAACATGAAATATAGGAAGTGATAACAGTAGCATCAGGATGAGAAATATGCAAGCACAAACTGTAACATATGCAAGATATAAAAATGATACTGTTGTCAAAGGCTTTCTTATTATCAAAAGTGGCTAGTGCAAATTCAATCTAGAACATTGAAAATACAGCAACTGGACCTGCAAATTCAAAAGTGGCTGTCTCAAAAACACATAAAGATTAAACACCAAAGACAGAATCAGTAGAATAACAATCAGCTATACATAACAATTACTAGCTATACAAACACAGAAATACTTTTTATCATCCAAACACAGAAAGATTCAACACCAAAGACAAGATACATAATCTCTCACAAACTAGCTATACATAACAATGACTAAACTTTCAATCCACAAATCAGTATAATCTATATCAATCACACAAGACTATAAAGTTAGATAACCATGCGACTGTGTTTTCTATTGTGTCATCAAGAAACTGCATTTCCTCATTTGGTTGAATTAGATCCATCTTCTCCACCAAAACCTTATCAACCCAAACTTTCCAACAAAATCCATCAAGAACAACATGATGCACTTTTGTGTTTGGATCTGTGGACGCAATTCGACCTTCTGCAACAATTAATCCATCAACACACTAATGAAACAACTTTCGTTTACTATTAGCACGGATATCTCCATGACTTACATTCTTTAAATTTGACTGTAAATAAATAATACAAAGTTATTAATTATATCATGCCAATTTTTGTAATAATTTGTGGTTTAGAAACACATAATGTGAAGATATTTACCTGAGTAGTAGCTAAATGTTTATTAACATTATGAAAATCACTACTTTTTTTTTGCAACAACATTGATATCACTATTGCTACCAACTTCATTCCCAATACCACTATCAATGCCACCACTACCAACATAATTTTACAAACAAATTGTGTCAAATAATGTCAACATAATAATCCAAGTGTAGATACTAAACTTATTTTATATATGTTTTTTAATTACTAACTTGTTCTTGTTGATTATGTTGCCTCATACTTTGTAAAAACATGGACTTTTGTTGTCTAATTGCATCATCAGCAATGTTAATGGTCTTTTGAGATTCTGGTGGATATTCTTGTATTTCTTTCTACAAATAACATAGTTAATTTCTAAGAAAATAACAAATTTAAATTACCCAATTTTTTTTCTTATGAACTTCTTCAAATAAAAAAGACATAATTTTTTACTATTTTCTCTCCAACTGCTTGAGTACTAGGTTCTCCATTTTTTTCTTGTGACCTTCAATCCAAACTTGTGATCTTATAATTTGTGTATCTTTCAAACTTGTTTTTTTTTTCCCTTAGATATAGAAATATTAGAAAAAATAGTTAGAAACTATTGGTGCAGTTTGTACTAATAATCTAACTCAAGATTTTGATGTATGACAACATGTTAAAGTTAGAATATTATTATTGATAGGACCGAAGGAATTTAGAAATCTCCACAATAGTATGATTTTGTCCACTTTGGGACTATGCTCTCATGGTTTTACTCTTAGACTTTACCCAAAAGGTCTCATACCAATGAAGAGATCTTTCCCTTATAAGCCCATGATCTTTCCCATGTATTTTCAATATGGGACTTTGTTTGCAACCTTGCAACCCCAACAAGTAGCTCTATCCAATTGAATTCTAGAACCTTCCATGATCAGGTCGTGCCAAAATGCACAACCGTGCCTCCACAAGAGCTTCATCAGCAGCTAGACCAGAAGATCCCATGTCCAGGCCGTGCCAAAAGGCACGGTCGTGCCTCCTCAGGGTCTTCAACAACAATTTTCCAGAAGCTCCCACGTCCGGGTCATGCTAAAAGGCATGGTCATGCCTCACAGGCACGACCGTGTGGTGAAACGACACGGGTGTGGGCCTATAAAAAGGGGTCAAGATCTCTTTTTCAAAGGGAACAAAGGTTTTTTCTTCGTGGGAACCTACGAGGTCCATTTCCTAGTCTATTTCCATGATCTGTCCACCTCCAGAGCTAGGATTTCATCCAAGAAGACCAGCAAAGCATCAATAAGCATATATTCTTCTCTACTTTTTGTATTGATTATAAGAATGCTTCATTTCTTGTCTCTTGCTTGTAATTCCCTAGCTATATAATAGAAGTCTTAGATTTTAGGATTAAAGGAGTAATTGTGATGTGATGTTGATGTAAACATTATGGATTTGCTAATTTCTTTATTCTATAAAGTGTTTATGATTTGTTCCACGTGTGTCATACTTTGGTTATGTTTGATTGAATATGTGTGTGAAATGTATGCATGTGGATATGAAGGATTGTCACCATGTCGAGGGGATGATTTAGATTGTATGCCCGGGGAGGCCTTAGTGACAAAGAGTTACTTAACCGGACTTTTTGGAGTCATCACCTTGAAATGAGGGCTAATTCTCCATAAGAGATTAGCTAATTAGAGTTTAATGTGTTTTCACCAATTCAATATTTGAAAATAACTTATGTAATCTAGATTGTATGCTCGGGGAGCCCTTAGTGACAGAGGGTTACCTTTCTTGGGCACAAATCGAGTTGTGGATCCTTTCTTGGGCACAAATCGAGTCTCCTCCCTTTGGCTAGTGCCAAATCGAAGATGAAGCTTGTGGCTTTGTGAAGTTGTCTCGAAGGTATCTTGGCGTGGATACTGATAGAGGCTAGTCTTGTGAGGCTAGCTAAACACTCTCTACAAAGTTCGATTACGAATTCGCAAGTATAACTCCTAACGAATTTTGTTATACAGTTATGTCTTACGCATGTATGTTTTTGTGGTTGTGTGTGATGTATTGTAATAATTTCGAAAATTATTATACTTTCACTGTTTGTTTTTTGAAAACACCTATCATGCATGTACCCCAAACCCCAACAATAGTATCAGAGCCGCTTGCGCTTCGACATAGATTGTAGATCTGTGTTTTCATGTGGAAGTTGTCGTAAACATTATTTATGGAAATTTAGGAAATTACGGATATGAAAATTGTTTCCTAATCCGATATAAAATTTTTAATTTTGAAAATATTTTCTAATTTGTTAAGAAATCCAATTTTGGAATTTTTTCTAATTTGTCAGAAAATTTTCTAATTTGAAAATTGTTCCTAATTTGTAAGGAAAATCCAATCTTGAAAAATATTTCCTAATTTGTTAGGAAAATCCTATTTTAGAAATTATTTTCTAATTTATTAGGAAATCCAATCTTAGAAAAATATTTCCTAATTTGTTAGGAATTTCCTATTTTGGAAATTATTTCCTAATAAGATATGAAAATTATTTCCTAAATCTAATTATGGAATTATGGTTTATGGAAATAAATTTTTTATCATATTTTATTTACTAATTAATTTATGACAACTATGTCATGATTTATGCTATGATTATGTCATGTCTGATGTCATAATTGATGTCATGATTTATGCCATGTTTGATGCCATGATTTATGCCATGATTATGCCATGTTTGTGTTATATTTGAGACATGTCCTAGGGAAATCACATTATAGTATATACTATTTATTGGATAAATAGATGATTTACTATTTGAGTGCACATTCATTATGTGTATGATTGAATCTTAAACTCATTTACTGAATGTCCGCAATATAATTTATAGCATGAGAGAACTTGTAATTGGACCACAACTAGTGAGCATCTCTATATGTGTAATTATAAATGTATTAAAATATTTCTTAGTCGATAAATTGATGAGTTTGTACATCATCGATTATGTGAGACTAGCACAGGTTATACTTATTGGCTTGTCCAAGTAGCCACTTCTAACTGGCTAGAGACATTGAGATGTCGAGAGTTAAACATGGATGCTAGTTAATAATAACTGGTTCATTGGAGTAACATGCCATGAGACTTCATATGGTTCTCTACGTATATAAATATGTCAATGAAGATCTCATTGCAGCTTAAGTAAAAGTTTCCTTGGACTTGAGGTATTCAAGTCATCTTGATCATGGAGACTTATACTTTGACATCTTAAGCAAACATCTTCGAGGAGGTGTGAACCCAGGATGATTGGGTACAAGTCAAAGTGCCCAAGGTGATTGAATAGCCAACAAAGGATTCACCACTCCTTACAAGGAGACGTATACCTTATGGCCACTTGTCAGGATTATTACTCGAAGTCTCTGGCCAAAACATCACATGTCAAGAGTATGAGACTCTTGACACATGTCTGAGTAATTTGAATCCACAAGACAATGAAGTATAGCTTGGGCTAGGTGTGATGGAGTCAGCCTAGTGGGGACTATGTCTTAAACCAAATGAGTATAAGACGAGTGAAAGGAATGAGACACAACTCATTATAGCTAATGAAAGGTTCAGAAGTGGTTCTGAAATCAACCTATGACTTTTTGGTTAATTGAGGATCATGATGTACTACTTATTAGGTGTCACTCATGATCGTTCTATAATTAATGGTTAATTATGGGCGACCAACATAATCGGGAACCTATAAGGTCACACAAACTATGAGTTTATCCGAAAGATTTAAAACGAGTTTGAGAATTAGATTTTCAGATCGAGAGAGACAAGGTTTGATTGGACCAAACAAATGAAAAATATGAAAAGTTATTTGTCGGAATGGAAGCGCGGATGAGCCATGTCTTTTGAATATGTGAAGGACCTTGTTTGGTTTAATAATAAACCAATTTGGTTTGGTTTGGTTTAATTATTGAACCAAGTGGTTTAGTTTTAAACCAAACCAAGAGCTTAATAGGTTAAGTTTTTGGTTAAGGTTTAATGGGTTGGGGCTTGGACTTAGGAGATGACTTGTCCCCCAAGTCATTGAGGTGAGATTATAAATAACCTCACATAGGGAGAGAAATTAATGAAGAGAATTTTGATTAAACCTAAAGCTTAGGTTTCTACCTCTCTCCCTCTTCTCTCCTTCTCTCTTGCCACCAACCACACAAAAGGAAGTTTCCTTTTGTGCAACCGCTGCTACCCATCCTCAATGCTAGCAGCCACAGCCGTCGACCTCCCAGACACCACCCTCCCTACCATCGGCGTGTGATGCCACTGACAGTCGACGCCGGACACAAACAACAGTTTAGAGGTTGCTGTTCCCGCACGAGTAGCAAGCTCCAGCCACCCTCCGTTGGCATCCCACTGGCCTGGGACTCCCTTGCCGTCGGCCAACAGCCTCCGATAGTGAGTTCACCTCACTGAACAACAACCTTACGAAGGATTGCTCGTCGTTTGATTCATGTCATCTTGGTTGCTTCGGCCGCCGAATACGAATTGAGCATGATCCTTCTCTCGGATTGATTTGTCTCCCCACTTTAGCTAGTACCAAAGTGGAGACAAGGCTTGGACTTAGCAAAGTCATCTTGAAGATACTTGGTGTGGATACGAATAGAGGCGAGATTTAATAACGTCGCTTGGTTGTTTACGGAAAAGGCTAGCCTTTCGAGGCTAGAAAATGCTATCTACAAAGTTTAAATATGAACTTATAGGTATAACTAGATTAAAAGGTTTAATTTAGTTTTTATAAAATTTTAATACATGGTTATGTCCGCACATGTTGTATTTGCATACGTAGATGTGTGTGTTTTAATAAATTAGGATTTATTATGTTTATCGCATGCATCAACGTCGGGCTATCCAACAGTTTGATGTCATGATTATGCCATGTTAATCCATGTAGATAGTTTATAAATTTTTATATACATTCTTTATATGGAATTGATGAGACCAAATAAATAAAATAATTTCTTATTTAAATTTTAAAACTTACACATTTCATTAATATGGTCAAGAATTAGAGTTTAATTTTTTGTTTGGGTTGTTGGACTCTCTCCAAGCCCAACTTGAAATTAGACATGTTCAGATCATTGAGATATGATCTCATGATTAATGGGTCGACTTTAACTTGAAGTATTAATTTGTTGGACTCTCTCCAAGGTTAATGTTAATAGAGGTGAAGTTGGGTGATATGTATAGGATGTATATATGTTAATGAGTTAACTATTGGGGCTGCAATGTTGCAAACAAAATCCCACATTGAAAATACATGGGAAAGATCATGGGCTTATAAGAGAAAGATCTCTCCATTGGTATGAGGCTTTTTGAGTAAAGCCCAAAAATAAAATCATGAGGGCTTAGGCCCAAAGTAGACAATATCATATCATTGTACAAATATCTAAATTTCTTCGATCCTAACACTCTGTTGGCCTTTAAACTGGGTCATCTTGATGCAGGAGTAACCCAATATGACCCCTTAACTTCAAAGGGTCATATTTTTAACTCGGGACTTGAAATCAAGATCTGTCTACGTTCACGCATACAGAATTTGATGATCTACATTATTTATGGGGAACCCGTAATCGTCAATTTTTGGATTCAAATTCCACCATTTAGGCCTTTTGAGGGCCTCTTTTCTATTTTTAATAAAAATATTTTATGCTAATTTTTTTAATGATATTTAGGATAATTTTGATATTTCTAATATTTATAAGTTAGAGTTTGTTTATGTCAGTGTCCAATTTTGGGTAAATCCCTTTCTGATATGTATTTATCTTTTTTGGTAAGATTTCTTTTCATTTTTTACAAGATATGAATTGTGGCATGTTTTTAGGATTTTTTTTCTTTATTCGAGTCTTAGGTTTGTAGTATATATAAGAGTCATATTTAGCTATTAAGAAATTATCCTCTATACTGAAATAAAATTTAATATTTTGGTAAAACCCAAAGAACGGCGAGTTTTTCTTCATTTTATGAAAATCCTCCTCTTATCTTCTCCTTAATTCCTCCTTCTCGTTAGCCTGCAGGATAATCGCTATCCTGCCCGGTGTCAGTTGGTATCAGAACCACGTGAAAGTTGTCGTCAGATTCAATGGAAGGTCGTCGTGGTCGCGGTCGCGGTTGCAACACCAGACAGGTTCCGATGAAGGAAGTCGAGCACTGTGATCGTAACGTCTAGGACATAATGACGATTGAGGATTTATAGAGGCAAGTTGCAAAGTTAACCCAGCGTCTAGCGGCGCGAGATCTTGAAGATCATGAGATCTCAGATCGTGGATCTGAGTCTACCTTCGAGAACCCTTATCACTAGCGGGCTACACACCAGGAACACCGTGGTTTGGAGGAGTCTTATGGAGACCTCGGATTTCGGGATCTGTATGAATTTTTTAGTACGTTGCAAGCAGAAGACTTCATTGATTGGATCAATGAAGTAGAACGGATCTTCGATTACAATTAAGTTCCGGATTAGGTGAAGGTGAAGTTAATTGCCATCAGACTCAAGGGGTGCACATCGACAGGGTGGGAGCAGATGCGATGCTCTCGAGACAGACATGGCAAATCCCAAATAACTAACTGAGAGAATATGAAGAAGAAGACGAAGGAATACTTCCTTCATTTTGTCTACACTCAAACTCTGTTCCAACGACTTCACTCATTGAGACAGGGTGCAAGATTGGTCGACGAATATACGAATGAGTTCTTCTAGTTGGTTGCCCAAAACGACTTGTCTGAGACGGAAGAGCAGAGGGTGACACGATACTTAGGAGGGTTGTGCGCCTTGCAAGATGTGCTCAGTCTTCATTCATTGTTGATGGTTTCAAAGGCCTACCAACGTGCACTGGCGGTTGAAAAGCAATAGAATCGGAAACAAGTGGGGAGAAACGAACAAAACAGTCGGCTAACTCGCCCTTAGAATTCTCACCCTTTACAGCAGCAACCACAGCAGCAACCACCATAGGTTTACTCTAAGACCCCTATCAGATGTTATCAATGTGGTGAACAAGAACATAGGGTGAATCAATATAGGAAATCTGCTCCTGCTGATCCGAAGGGCAAAATTTTATTGATAGAGGAAGACATGATAGAAGGTACAACAACAATTGACAAACTAGTTTATGAAGCTGATGACATGCTTTTCGGTGATAGCCATGAGACTCTGGTCGTGCGCAAAAGTCTGCTGACTCCCAAAAGCGATTTAGGGGATGAATGGTTGAGAACTAATTTCACTCCACCAGACTCAGAGCATAGGACTATGTTATGTACAGAGTTCTAGTCACATGCATTCTGCCACTGACCACTAGAGATGTGGCCATGATGCATCCATTTCACTCATTTCTACTTTTTGCATTATGTCATAGGTTAGACATAGACCTTAGTTTGCACATTTTTCATATCATCATCTATTCAATTAGCATCACTATTAGCAAGAGGGTTCATATGCCCTATTGTCACATTCTGACCTCTCTTATTGCATCCCTAGGGATATATGTCATCACAGGTGATATCAAACCCTTGAATTACAATATTTTAGGTCAGAGGAACATTTCATTAGCAAACATTCATATAGATGTTGATGGTATTATATCTTGGAGGAGGGTAAGCCAGCCTCAGGAAGAGCCAGTTCCAAATGAGGATCTACTTGATATAGACATTAGAGATTACCAACTGTCTCCACTTTCAGTTGCTCCTACCTTAGAGGACAGAGTTATCAAGATTAAGGGTACAGTCACTTGACTTGAGGAGTCTGTTACCAGCTTTCGACAATAGATGCAAAGTCAACACACTGAGTTGATGGATATGCTTAGGACTTGGGATTTAGGGTTTCCTTCTCCTCCATCACATTTTGAGTAGACCACTAGATGTTTTGACTTGACTTTGATCTATGACTTGATTTGTAGTTACATTGACTGAGTTTGACTTTGATTTATATTTCTTTTTGACCTGGAGCTACATTGACCTTGATGTTAGTAGTTTGTTTTACTTGGGCGACTATCCTTAAAATAAGCTTCATTGTTACGTTACGTAGAATAAGATTAATAAATTGTTTTTTTTTAAATTTCAAGTTAATTTTCAAGAAATTTATTTTTTTAAAAAAAATCTAGGCTCACTAATATTTTTAACTATTTTTATAAAAATCCTAGTTATTAGTGTTTTCAAAAAATTGAAACTAGCTTAAGTTTGTCCTTAGCAATTATGAATCTATAGATTTAGACAGTCAACATTTCACAAGTATACTAGGATACATTGCTTGTGTATTCAAACACGTAGAATGATGTGAGATATTTAAAGTTAAGCCTGGATTTTAGATGATTATATTAGTACATCATTATAAATCTGAACTAAAAATATCAAATTATATTAATCAAGTTAAGTGTTCTTTCTTAGTACACTACTAGCTAGAACACTTAACTTGATTGACTTAGTGAAAACTACTACCTTTGGGAATTAGCTTGTAAAAAAAATAAGACATTTAAAAAAGGACTATTTCATAAATAAATTATTTTTTATTATTATTAAAGTATACATAATTGGACTATAAGGACATTATTCCCCATCATTTATGTTACTTACTTGATCTATTTGCTTACTTTGTTTAGTTTTTCTTGCATTTACTACTAGAGGTGAGCAAAATTTCAGTTAAACCGATCAAACCGATCGAATTTAAAAATTCGATTTGGTTGTTTCAAAAATTTGTTTTTTTTCGAAAAAATTGATTAATTCAGTTCGGTTTCGATTTTGAAATTTCTTATTCGATTAACCGAATAAACTAAATTTTTCATCAAATCAAATTTTTAAACCGGTTTTTTTAGACCGAAACTGAAATTTTATTAAACCCAACCGAATTTTTTTGATCACAATTAGGAAATTTGATTAATTCGGTTAATTTGATTAAATCAATATTTTTTCGATTCGGTTCAATTTTATCAAAAAATTCGATCGGTTCAGTTTATAAAAAAATCGGTTCGGTTCGATTTGATAAATTCAGTTCGGTTCAGTTATAACCGAATACTCACCCTTATTTACTACTTGATTGAAAAATATTTTTGCAAAATTCAATTTTGAAAATGCTTGAAAAATATTTTTGTAAAAATTAATTTTGAAAATTCTTGAAAAATATTTTTGGAAAATTCAATTTTGAAAAATAATTGAAAAATATTTTTGAAAATACTATGTTGTATTTTCCTTAAAAAAATATTTACTTGAAAAATACTTTGAAAATCTTAATATATTTTTATCAAACTCTGAGTATTTTTTTAAAATTCAAATATTCTTGTGTTTGCTTTTAACTCCCTATTATTTTTTATATATATATTAAAGAGGTAAAAATGAGTTAAAAGTTAAGAAAAGTTAAGAATCTTTTTAAAAATATTAAGACGTTAATCTCAGGAAAAGAGTTATAATTAAGGAGAGCAAAAACAACCTTTTTAGTTTCTTTATTTTAAAACTCTTTTTAAAGGGTTGTTTTTTTTATTGCAGTAAAATCTTTACTTGCTATAAAATTTGTACTTGCTATATGTTTCACTTAATTTTGAACTAGGTTATCATAAATAAAAAAAGAGAAGATTATTGGGATTGCAAGATTACAAATAAAGTCCCATATTGAAAACACATGGAAATATTATGGATTTATAAGGGAAAAATATCTCAATTGGTATAAGAACTTTTGAGTAAAACCCAAAAATAAAACAATGAGAGTTTAGGCCCAAAGTGGACAATATTATACCATTGTGAAGATATCTAAATTTTTTTGATCATAACAATTGGTATTAGAGCTCGGACTGCTAGAATGTCTAATCGCCGACTGTACACTAGAGCTATGGTCTAATCGAGCCATGTGAGTATAATATTGACCTCAAACAAAGAAAGTAGGAGTTTCCGTGTCCAGATTAAGAGATCCAGACACCAGACAGGAAGTTCTAGTTACGGCTAGGCAGGAAAGTTCTAGTAGGTCCGATGAACCAAGGGGGTAGGAAGACTTGGTGAGTCGAGTTCCTTCGATCATAACAGAGATTGTTGGTGCTTGAAGCACCAACTAATCGAATTTATGTTTTGGTAGATGAAAAATGTTCAAAGTTAAGATGTGTTGTGAACTAATGAGTTTGAATAAGTATACAAGAAGCTCAAAGAAAGTCCTAAGGGAACTTAGGCAAGATACAATTCCAAGTTGAGGCTAGGCAAAGAAGTCCTAATTAATTGACTGGGCAAGAAGTCCTGATCAGGAGAATTGGGCAAGAAAGTCCTGGTTCGGGGGACTAGATAGAAGTCTTGGCAGATTGAGAACACCGACTAGAAGTCCTAGGGGACACCAGGCAAGAGTCTAGACGGGTGGAAGATCGGACGTCTAGCGGAAAGTCCTGGAGGTCAAAGTTAGATATTTAGCAGGAAGTCCAAACAAATCTAGATGACCAGATGTTTAGCAATAGGTACATTCTCCTGAGAGGAGTAGGTGAGGATGTGTTCCCCATTGAGGGAACAATAGGCGTTAGTTCAACCTAGAATTTTATCGAAAATCCAAAAGTCAGAATTGGACAGTCCCAATATTGTCAAGATTATTTTTACTATATTTTCTGTGCTAATATTGTGATGCAAGCAAGATAAACATGGAAAAGCTGATCTAGGCGTCTAGAATAGATCTAGGCACCCTGAGCCGATTCAAGGTCCTCAAAGAGATTGAGGTGCTCCAATTACCTCGATGCGATGTAGGATGAGGTGACAACTTCTGATTGGTCAATGCATGTCAATAACCAGACATCTCAAAGGGATTGAGGCGCTTGGGTTCGGATCGACTCGGCCAGAGTAATGTTGCGACCAAATCCAGCCACGTCAGCACTTTAGGCGTCTCAAAGGGATTGAGGCGCCTGGAAGCGGATAAGACGTGACTAACTCATATCCGATTAGATCGATTCCGGATAGAGGCGCCTGGATGAGTTTTTAAAAGAACACTTTGACAATAGCTCTGTACAATAATTACATACAACTTTCGTGCTCAGACGTTACTCTGAAAAGCTCTTCATGACACTGTAACGCTACTCCAACAATTACACTCAAGCTTCAACTTAACAGTCGTTGATAAACTTGTTTTTAATTTTACTTTCATTTTGATACCTGTTGTAAATCATCGTGCTATTAATGGATTGTCTAACGAAACACTCATACGAGTGCGAGCCTTGGACTAGCCGTCGTCGGGCGATAAACCAAGTAAAACCAACGTGTCGACTGGGCTATGGTATTATCGAACCATGTGAGCAGAGTATTGACCTCGAACAAAGAAAGTAAGAGTTCTCGTGTCTGGATCAAGAGGACCAAACATCAGGCAAGAAGTCTTAGTTGCGACTAGACAAAGAAGTCATAATAGGTCGGTTGGATCGAGAGGCAGGAAAACCTGGTGGGTCGAGGATCGGACAGGGGGTCCTGTGACCCTTCATTTGAGGGGGATATTGTTGGGGTTGCAAGGTTACAAAAGAAGTCTTACATTAAAAACACATGAGAAAGATCATGTGATTATAAGGGAAAGATATTTTCATTGGTATAAGACCTTTTGGGTAAAACTCAAAAATAAAATCATTAAAAAAAATAAATCATTAAAGCTTAGACATAAAGTGGACAATATTATATTATTATAAAGATATCTAAATTCTTTCGATCTTAATAGAAGTTTTGTAGCGTCGTCATCCTCTAAGCCCCTTGGAAGACCTTTCTCTTATTTTTGCTGCATTTTCTTCCACAGGGATCAAGCCAACGATGTTAGAACAAGGATAATGGTTCTTCAATTAGATTGCTCGTCTTTCAATTTATGTATTACTTTGTTATGTCATAATTTTGATAAAACAAGATTCATGCTCGTGTTATGTTTTTTCTGTTCGAGTTCTTATTTTATTCTTAGAATTCATGCGGTTAGGAGAGAACTCAAGTTATGTCAATTGGTATCAGAGCCAAGGTTTTGTTTCTTCAATTTAATGGCAATACAATATTAGTTTTTCGTCGATTTATTATTCTTAAGCTAGATTAAGTTTTGCTAGTTATGATCGTCGAACTTTTTGTATAGAAAACCTAGGAAAAACTTGATCTTTCATGTTGTTCATGAATTTCACGAAGAACACAGAGAACAGTGGTGAACTGTCGCCGTCTTCGAGAAGAACCATCACGTTTAAACTAATTTTAAGTCAAATCACGATGGTTTAATCGATTGTCTTGGTCGACCAATTGATTGACAAGTCAAAATTAGCAAACAGAATCATCCGTAATCAATTTGTTAATCGATTCAGTTGACACCAATTAATTGATGAATTTCACCAATCGATTAAGACATGTGATCGAATAAAGGATCAATTTCTGATAGATCAAATCAATCAATTGAGATTATCAATCGATTAAAAGCCTTGAGTCACAATAAAATCTTGTTATCAATTGATTAAAAAAAATTCTAATCGACTAATAGATTGAAATTGTGACAAACTCGATTGGAATCGATCAACTAATCGATTGTTGTTTTCAATCGATTAGGATTGATGTTTAATCGATTAACAACCTTAAACTCATAACAACATCAATAATTAATTGATTAAAATTATTTTTAATCGATTAAGATGATTTTTTTAATGGATTATGTTTATTTTATAATTGATTTAAATACTTTTTTTCGTCAAATTCCTTCGTAAAATAATGTTTCATACATTTGTAATGCATGAGAATAATTTTTTTTATCCTTCGTGAAACAATTTTCATGCATTTTAAATACATGAAAACATTTTTAAAAAATATTAAACAATGTTTAATGTCATTAAAAGGTATTATAAGTAATTTAAATAATGATTCAATTATAAAATTTTAAAGAAATTTTAATTTTTTAAAAGTGAGTTTTATTTATAATCTTGTAGTCGTATATAGTAAATTTTTAAATCGATTATGATAATTGATTGGGTAAATTCAATCAATTGTCATATGATATTAATCGATTAATAAGCTTAATTTGAGTTATCAAAGTTGATTAAATGATTGTCTGTTCGGTTAAAATTCTTAGTTTTTTTTTGGATTTATTTACATAACGTACTACTAAATTAAACTATCATGTTGACCCAAAGGAAAACACCTTAAATAGGTTTAGTGCATTTTGTATTTGCAGACGGTATATCTATGCTAAGAATAATCAGCCGAAATGAATATTACTTTTATGCCAGATATATGCTTAGGATAGCTTACAACCATATAATAGAATTTATTTTATTTAGATCATGCACAAAATATGTCGATCTAAAAGAAGACATTGTATTACAGATTAAAGTTATTGTAATCTATATACAAATATATAACTCATATAAGTATCAACTTATGCGTATAATGGGTCGGCCCAAATGAAGACTTATTATGTGACCAATTAAGTTTTAGTCAAATTAGAGAATACGTTAACAAATTATATTTTAAGTATACAGAGTAAAATATTATATTTGGTATCTCATCATTTATATGCATTTAATAAATTTTTTTATTTGCATAATCTTATATTTTATTTATGCATATTCTTGGCTTTAATTAAATCGTGAACTTAAATAAATTTTTCTATTTTATTTCAATACAATCTATTACTACCATTATAAATAACATTCTTATACTAGTTCGAATTTTACTAAATGAAAAAAATACGTGATTATAATCTTAGGTTGTATGAACTTAGACTATGTAATTAAGAAACGATCGCCTCGCACCTTGACCAGTGATAGCACTATAGAACAAATGACTAAATTTCAGCTATAGGAGTGATCAAATCGCATTAGTCTAAGTATTATGAGACTTTCCATACCAACACTAATAAAGGACACAATAATTGAGAGAGAGAATGCTAAGAGTTTTCTAAACTAATTGACAAATCGATTCACCTCAAATAAAAAAGTCGAGACTATCATACTTCTTATAAAGTTGATAATCATGTGGTATACTATTAAAAGAAACGTAAAAGAGTACATTATGAAGATGTCAAATATAGAGACACGTCTGAAAGCACTACAACTTGATATATCTGAGAGTAAATTAGTGTATTTCATCTTAATGTCTCTACCTGTACGGTTTACTCTTTTTAAAATATCATATAATACTTAAAAGAAAAAGTAAAAATTAAATGAGTTTATTGCTCAATGTGTACAAGAAGAGTGAAAACTAAAAATTGAGACATATGAGAGTGCTCACTTAGCATCTAGTTCTCAAAGTTTAAGCAAGAAACGAAAGAAGATTAACAATAAATAAAAAAGAAAGCAAACTGCAGATTCTAAGGACAATGATCATAAGGAGCACACGAAGCAGGATAAGACACTTATTTATTTTACAAGAAGAAAAGTTATATAAAGAAAGACTGTCCAAATACGTCAACTGACGTATAAAGAAAGATAAATATCTCTATTTTGTTAGTTCAGAAGTTAATTTAACAATTGTACTCACTGACACTTGGTAAATATATATTGATGCTACTATTCATATAAGTGTGTTATTATGTAAGGTTGTCTCAGCAGTCGACTTTCGTTTGATGGTGAAAGATACATTTATACGGGGAATGAAAAAATGACTAAAATAGAGTCAATTAATGTTTTTAGATTTTGTTTAGGAATTATTATCTTTTTGGATTTAAAAAATATATTTATTGTACTATCTTTTCGACGAAATTTAATTTTAATTTCTTATTTTAACAAATCAGATTATTTTTATTCATTTAGAAATGAAATATTTAACATTTTCTTAAATTCAGTATTTATTAACAATGATTCCTTATTTGATAAGCTTTATAAATTAAATATCATAACTCTTATAGTTAAAAATGTCATAGTAATGTGAGATTTGTAGGTGGGGCCCACAAGGGCAAAAGGGGAGCTCCGCCCCCTCCTTTTTCTTCTCTGATGCCTCGGTTGACATCGCCGTCACCACCACGCTAGTCGCCATCGCCACGTCGACCACCACCACGCCGCCTCTCTCCTTCCTCGAGACAGCTACCGACCATGTTTCTGGCCACGCTGTCGACCACACCGCTGATCACGACGCCACCTCTGTGCATCCTCGATGCTGACGCACTCCGCCTTCTCCTCACAGCGAGGCCGAAGCCGCCTCTCACTCTCCTCTCCTGGCGCGGCCCGCTAGCGCCGAAAGCCCCCAGTGCCACCTCTCCCTTCGCTCCTCTCTTGACGTCGATCTCACAGCCATCGCCGGAGCTCCTCCCCCTTTCTTCCGCATTCGACAGCTACCACGGCCCCCTACACAGATTCGTCGCTCCTCCACGCTCCATCACGTCGTCGATCAAGGCTGCAACCCTCCGGGATGTTACGTCCAGCACCGTCGCCGTCTCTCGACCGCCGCCAACCTCCAGGCCACTGCCTCTAGGGCTGTCGCCTCTAGGGCTATCGTCCAGGACGTCGCCGCCTCCAACAGCCGCCGTCGGGCCGGTCACACCTCCGCGCCGCAGCCCCCTCTCCGTCGTTCGCAGTCGGGTATCGGCGTCCTCTTTGGCCATAGCCGGCCACTGAGGTTGTTCCCCTCAGTCCCTCCAGCGGCCACTGTCGTCGTCGCCACCATCGACCACTACTGCCTCCAGTGACCTCTGTTGCCTCCAGCGGCCACTGCCGCCTCCAGCGATCTTCGTCAGCCCCAGCACTACCGTCGCCTCTCTCCGGCCTTTGAGTTGTTGTAGTGTTCCGGCCTTCGGGCCCACGTAGTATTCGGCCTTCGAGCCGTTGTCGCGTTAGCCGATGTAATGCTCCGGCTCCGTGTCGCCTATTCCATCCGGCTCCATGCCGCCTATTCCATCTGGCTCCGTGCCGCTTACTTCATTCGGCTTTGCGCCACCTGTACCATTCTAGCTTAGTGTCTCTTGTATCATGTCGACTCCGCGCCGCTTACTCCATCCGGCTTCGCGCCGCCTGTACCATTCCGGCTCAGTGTCGCCTGTATAATGCTAGCTCTGCGCCGCCTAATTCATCCAGCTCCATGCAAACTCCAGTCTCTCTGGCTTCGTGTCGCCTTCGACTCACTTTTGTGGGCATGGTATACTTTTATATTTAGGCTTTATATATTTTATTATAGCACTGTTTATCTTCTCCGCAGGCTGACTTGAGCATCGAAGGATCGAAGGTCGGGCCAATCCGGTCTTCATCT
This sequence comes from Hedychium gardnerianum, assembly GCA_038050645.1. NCBI lineage: Eukaryota > Viridiplantae > Streptophyta > Magnoliopsida > Zingiberales > Zingiberaceae > Hedychium > Hedychium gardnerianum. Next base: position 6,328,500 of record JBBUKS010000001.1, on the reverse strand, counting down.
TAACCTTCGTCACTCTTTTGCTACTCGCAGGCCATCCCGAAAGACCTTTTTGTCTCTTGATTGCGATCACTCCGTTAACACAGAGGACAGCTCACCCCCACCTCCCTCTTGGTCACGACATTTGAAAACTAGTTAACGAAGACTTCAACTCACTTGTGGCTCGTCCGTCCAAGGTATCGACGTAAGAACACATAATATAGGTACGAAACATAAATTTACCAACTAGAATTCCTCAATATTTTGGCATAAGCGTTTAGGACATATATTCAAACAATGCTTAGAAAAGTTAATATCACATTGAATTTGTTTAATCCTATGAAATGTTAGATTTTGATTTCTGCATAGAGTGTGTTAAAGAAAAAATAACTAACAAAAAAAATAAGTGAGCAAATCGTTGTAGTGATGTTTTAGAACTGATACATGCGGATGTTTGTAAACCATTCCCTATGGCATCTTGGAATGATTAAACATATTTTATCAGCTTCATAGATGACTATTCTTAATTCGGCTATTTATATCTTATTAATGAGAAGTTGTAATCATTAGACATGTTCAAAATTTTCAAAGTTAAAGTTGAAAATCAACTAAGTAAGAAAATTAAAATCGTCTGATCCGACCGTAGAAGTGAATATTATGATCGATATAATAGATCTGATGAACAACATCCAGGACCTTTTGTGAATTACATTGCTGGGGGATTATAGCTTAGCATATCATGCCTGGTACACCCAGTTAGAATAGTGTATCTAAACGACGCAATCAAACTTTAAAAGATATGGTAAAAAAATATAATAACTTTTATTTTTTTACCTGAATATTTGTGGGGTGAAGTACTTAAGATTATAGTTTATCTATTTAACAGAATATCTAGTAATGCAGTAACTAAAATCTCATTCGATATGTGGACGAGTAGGAAGCCTAGCATTAGACTAAGTCTAGGCTTTATAGACCTAACGAAAAAAACTGAACTCAAGAACAGTTAACTATAATTTTATAAGTTATTCTGAGAAATCGAGAGAATATAAATTTCATGATATCTCTAATAAATCCTTATTCGAAACGAAAAACGTTAAATTAATTAAGGACAGTGAGAACGCTAAAGTTAGGAAAGTATCTTTTGAGGAAAACGTTAGCGATCCTCTTGTGATCACTACTAGTGGAATAAGTATAAATATGCTTATCATACCTTACATTATTGATATTACATATCTAGTGTAAGTAGAGAATCAAGATATTCACGTGTTATCTTTAATGCAATTGGAGGAATCTTCTACTAAGATTTAGATACTTCTTAGATTACTAAGCAGATATCTCAACCTCCTTAATTATAAGTGCTTTTAAGGCGATCTATAAGGGAAAGAAGAACCATAACTTCTCGTGATTATATTTATCTATAAGAGAATGATTTTGACATAGAGTTAAAAAATAATCCTGCATCTTTCTAATAGGCTAAATAATATTGTAGCCCTGAAAGATTAATTAACATAATGCAAGAAGTGCTGATCAAGTCTATGGTAGATAATGATTTTTGAAAATTTGTCGAATTGTCTATTGTAAGAAATTAGTTAGTTGCAAATAAATATTTAAAACTATATGAGATTGAAGGGGCAATATCGAAAAGTATAAGCTTCATCTTGTTGTCAAGGGATTCATTCAGAAAGAAGACATTGATTAGAAAGAGACTTTCTCGCCTGTGTCTATGACACTTGTAGTTTATTATAATTTGAAGTTATATCAAATGGGTGTAAAGACTAAATTCTTCAATAGAGACATTTAGAAGTATATATATATAATGCAACTAGAAAACTTTGAGTCTGAGGACTTAAAGCACTTAATATGTAGATTAAAGAAATTCATTTATGTTTTAAAGCAGACGTCTCATCAATGATATCGAAAATTTGATTAAGTGTACCTTATTTGAATTCAAGGAGAACCTCGTTAATTAGTACATATATGTCAAATTTAGTGGGAGCAAGTTTGTTATACTTGTTATATGCATGAATGATATATTATTTACGAGCAATAATAAAGGTCTGCTGCATAAAACTAAGTCATTTGTATATAGTAATTTTAAAATGAAAGATCTTGGTGAAACATTTTTTTGTTTTAGATATACAGATATGTCGTGATCATTCAAGAGTTATATTTGGACTTTCATAATAAGTTTATATTGAAAAGGTGTTTATAAGGTATGATATACAAAATTATATACCCGGTGATATACCTGTGTCTAGAGGTGGCAAGTTTGGCTTCCAGTAGTGTATACAACTTGAACTTAAAATAAATGAGATGAAATAATTTCCATATGCATCAGATATGAATAATCTCATGTATGCACAGATTTATACACGACCAAATATAACGTTTGTAGTAGAAATGTTAGACAGATATGTAAATAATCCAAGATTGTTGCATTGAAAAATAGTAAAAAGAGTGATTCAGTATTTGCAAAAAACTAAAGGACATATGCTCACGTATCTTGGAAGAGCGTTAAGCAGACATTAGTAGTCACTTCTATAATGGAGGCAAAGTTGATAAAATACTATGAAACATATAATCAATTGATTTAACTGCGAAACTTTATCACAGTATTGTAAATCGTTACTAATATTGACAGATTACTAAGGATCTACTGTGATGATAAAATCGTAGAACTTTATGCCAAGAGCGCAGTTCGTCGAAGTTTAAGCATATCGACATCAAATTTCTAGCGATTAAAGAAATAGTTCAGAGTTATCGGATTATGATAGAGCACATTAGCACAAATTCTATGTTGACCGATCTACTTACCAAAAGCTTGATGTTTAAGGTGTTTCATGCATATATTGTGGATATAAGAGTTATTCTTATAAAAATAAAATCATTTAGTTAAAGTCTGTATTTATTTTATTACTCTATTTGATTAATAAAGACAAATATTTGTTTTGATTATTGTACGTTCTTAAAATTTAAAACATTAATAAGTATTTTGTTTGTTTAACATTCTGAATAAAAGATGTCATGATTTATTATTGCTATTTAGTATTTGATGTTTATAAATATGATATATAAATTTCTTTTGAAATTATAAAGTTGATCATGATTTTCTATTGTTGTTTAATATAAAGTATTTTACAAATATGATCTGACCTCTTTTGAGATTATTTTAGGATTAATTGAAAATTGACATATACTGATCATATCTCATATAATTTTTACTCTATATATTCATATCTTGATATATGATATTGATATTATAATTATTGTTAAGACTTATTATGATCATATACAGTATTTATGAGTTCTTTAGTTCTATACCAATGAAATTAATGAATCAGATTATTTACATGGATATTTTGTACATATAAAATTTGATATAACTAAAGTTATATTCACGTATTGTCTAGATTCATATATAATCTAAGTAAAAGATTATTGAATTTAATTATCACTTGAAGTTGGCTTACATGTAATTTAAGATTAACGACACCTAAATACGTTAAGTAATCCAACTTAAGATTATTGAGTATCGAATTATTGGATGTGGACGTCATATATATAGAATTATTATCCGCATTTATTATCATATATGGACTGATAATGGATGTTAACTATATATATGAGTGGTCTCCAAAGGTTTAGGGATCTTGACTTAATTTTTTATTTCCTATCGATAAGATAAACCGACGACGTTAGGATAAGGATAATGATTCTTCAATTAAATTCTTTGTCTTTTAATATATGTATTACTTTATTATGTCATGTTTTTAATAAAATAAGATTCATACTCATTTTGTATTTTGTCTGTTCGAATTTTTATTTAATTCTTAGAATTCATGTAGTTAGGAAAGAACTCAAGTTATATCAATTAGACGATTCCAGATCTTCAAATGTATCGTAATAAATGAAAGAAAATAGAATTAAGATGAATTAAAGAAGAGATTCTTACAACTGGGCGTGGTGAGCTTAAGAGTTCGAAAGCATGTCATAAAGGGCTTCGTTGTCCAACA
>JBBUKS010000001.1:6304467-6324411 GCA_038050645.1 Hedychium gardnerianum | reverse complement strand
GACTTAACTCTGATCCTTTGACAACATCAAAACATAGGTTTGATTCTGGTGCTCCCTGCACCAACAATCTCCCCCTTATTTGCTTATATTATGGAGTTACTCCATGAACTTCATCTAAACTTTAATCAATTTCTTCAAATTCATCATTTTGAAACCCAATTTTTTCATAAATTAAGTCAACCTCTTGAGGGTCTTCTAGTGCATGTTGGAGCACTTTTTCAAGAATATCTCCTTCTTTCCATAAAGCTCCTTTGTAATTACTATTAGAATTTGTCTCAGTTGAGGTAGTCGATCCATTTATCATTTGGTTTAGGGAACTGTTGCACCAAGATGGCAAGTTCTCCATTATGTCATCCTGTTGTTCCAAGTTTACATATGTCTCCTTCTTTTGTACCTCGGGGATTTTTAGTGAGGGAGTCATGAAATTTTCTCCTGACTAATCGTTGATGTTCATTACCACCATGTCAATCAGATTATGTGATTCCCTCAGACTTCTGTTCATAAGAGAGCCTCCTATAGCTATATCCAACTGAGTCTTATTTAGGATGACAACCCAATATAGAATATGTGGATGATCAACCATTCTTCCAATCCATGATGTGGACATTACTGGAGTAGGGTCAAGTATTTATCCCATTCTTGGCACAATGACTCTTCATCTTCTTGCTCAAAGTTCATAATTTGATTCCTCATATCAGTTGTCTTTCTTGGGGAAAAATACTTGTTCAAAAAATTTTGCTTTATTTCTTCCCAAGTGGTGATACTTTTAGGTGGTAGAGTATTCAACCAAGTTCTGGCTATGTCTTTGAGGCTGAAGGGAACAACCAATAGAAAAATAGCATATGCAGAAACCCCTTTATATTTCAATGTACTACAATATCTATAGAATTTCATGAGATGTAGATAAGGATTTTCAGCTTCTGACCTACTAAACTAAGCCTCTTGAATTTTGGAGATAAATGTCGGATTTAGCATAAAATTGTGAGCCTGAATTTGTGCAGGAACAATAGGACTTAATTCGCTTGCAAATTTTAGGGTTGTATATTCTTTCAAAGGCTTGTGTACCATTATAAAGATTTGGTATGAAGAGAAAGAAAGAATATAGATTATGAAAGCAAGAAACAAAAAAATGAAATATTTTTGGATTATGTATGCGTGTAAATTGAAATTATAATATTTTTGGATTATGTATGTATAAACAAAAAAATACTATTTACAAGTAAATAAAATGCAACTTTTAGTAAAAAAAAAGGAAAAAAAATGGACTAGGCTAACTAAATCACTAATCACTAATGTTAATCTCAACAGTCCCCGGCAATGGCGAAAAAAACTTATTATGTTCCCACAAGAGCACGGTTATGTCATTAGTAATAAAAAGATATCGATCTCACAGGAACTGTAGATTAACACACTGGTAAGTTTGTGAAGAAAGTAGCTAGACTAATTAAAGTTGTGTGAAGTCTTATAAACTAGAGAGAGAGTGGTCTAGGTCCAAGAAAAGTGGGAAGGGAGTTGTGAAGGTTGGTTTAGGAAGTGATTCTAGGTTTTCAGTTACACTATGATGCTAGATAGTGTCCCTATAATATGTTCATCTCCTAATTCTCCATACTACTCCTATGTAGCTAGGGTTAATTCCTAGTCAAGGTCTTGAAAGTCTAGAAAGTGGGTAAGTGTCAATGTCCTTTGTCACTAAGGGCATAATAGTTTGGTATAAGAATCCTTTGTCACTAAGGATCTCCTGATTATCTAATCTAGAAGCAACCTTAACATAGAGGAAAATCCCTTACATCTACATGCATTACTCACATGCACATTTCGTTAAACATGTACAATATACAACGTACATAGAGCAAGAAGTAAACATCTCATAGAAATAAAGAAAATTAACATATACATATTTCATACATCAATCACACATTATAATTACTCCCTAACCCTATAGATGAGAGATCTAATCGATGGAGAAGGAAATACAACCAAGAGACAATAAATGAAGCATTCTTACAATCCAAAGAGTAGTAGAGAGGAAGAAATGCTTATCAATGAGTCTCCTTGATCCGGAGGAGGATACATTGTCGAAGAGGATAAAGATGGAAGATCTAGGGTTTCCCCCTAAGGGGAGAACGCTTCCCCAAGGAGAGGGACGAAGTCCCAAACCCAAGATGATTCAAGCAAGGGTTTGCTTGAATCTTTTATACTTGCCCAGAATTTCCAGATCTGCCTCTTTTGTTAGGCTTCATAAAACCTAGTTTTTTCACACCCTAAACTAGTTAATCTTGGGTTAGAATATGAATTAAAGTTGTAGATCTTGAAGTTATCTACATTCTGTAATTTGAATCAGCCAAAAATTCCAACTCAGCACAAAATTAAATCACTTTACTTTTGTTCCGCAGGCTGTTTGGAATTCAACACGGTCGTGTATGGGAGACAAGGCCAAGAGTTGAGGTGGAGCTGCCAGTGTGACATAGTTGTGACATGGCTTAAATATGGCCATGCCTAAAAAACATGTTCGTGACATGACCAAAACACGGTTGTGCCTCAAGGCACGACCTGTAAATGAGGAGCTCTTGGAAGGGGATCATGGACATGCCTTTTAGCATGGCTAGTTTTCTCATTTGAACCCTGAATAAAAGTTGTAGGTCTTGAAGTTATCTTCAATTTGATATAAAGAACACCTCAAAATTCCAACTGAGCCGAAAGTTATGGTAGTTTAAAATTTGGTCTACAAATCTGGGCGGAGCAGGAGACATGGCCATGCCAGGGAGGCACGACCGTGCTTTTTTATCATGGTAAGATGATGGATTATTCTATTGGACTCTGAATAAAAGTTATAGATCTTGAAGTTATCTACTTTTTGGAATTTGATTTATTCTGAAACTCCAACTGTGCGTAAAGTTATGATCATTCTACTTTTCATCTACAGGCTGCCCAGAATCCAACATGACTCTAAATATGCTCTAAATCGCATCCTGTCAATAAAAATATGAAAAGAGCAGTTCTCCGAACTAAAAGAGTAAAAGTATATCATAATAATGAAATAGGGTACAATACGTGTAAATTATGCTCATGAAATATAAGTAGATGTGCATCAAACAATATATAAAAATATATATAATCTATGCACATCAGTTATCATCAAAATTAATGGAGCTCAAAAATTTCAAAACAATTTTAGGATATGTGGGATAATTCATGCTCATTAGATCTTTCCAACCAATTCTAATTAACATCTATTCCACATCATCTTTGAGACCCAAAACATCTAGAGTATGATAATCCAAGTATTTTGTGCAAGCAATAGGCCATTTAACTAAGGAATTAAAATGCAATTATTGTTCATAATTGTTAAAAATAATTCCATGATGATTTTTTCTACCTTTGATGTGTGCTTGTCATTTTCCTTTGTCTTTGGCTCTAGAAGAATCATCTTTGGAACTTTGGACATCCTTTTCCAAAAAATTGGACATTGTTCTCAAGTCTTAGGGGGTATACTTGGGAAGAGAGGGTGAAGAGATGAGAGTTTTGAGAGGGGATTTAGAAGGGTGAGAAGAAGGAAAGGGAAGAAATATTTGAGAGTTGAAGAAGAGTGAAGGGTTGAGGATGGATGGTGTTTTGACCTTGAATGGAAGAAGATAAATGAAGAAGGAAGGAGAAAAAGAGGGGCGCGACCATGTGTCTAGGGCACACAATTGTGCCTCTAGCTTATAAAGGCACGTATGTGGTAGATCACAAGACCGTGTGAGATGGGAACATGACCGTGCCAAAGGGCACGACCTTATTGTTGATGTTTTTTGTTGGCCTGTGTGTCTAGGAATTATCATGTCATTTGACACGGCCGTGTGTTGTTGAAGTTTTCTTGTCATAGCACCAGATCACCAGGATGAGGCACGACCGTGTTAAATAACATGACTGTGTTGTATACATGATATGTGTGCGGAATGTGCAAAAACACGACCGTGTAAAAGAAAGACACGGCCAGACATCATTCTTTTCATTTTTTTTCATGCCCATATTCAGTCCCATGGCCAACTCATGGAGGAGTACAACCCTTGACTTGCCTCAATCTGGAGGGCGTGGTTTGAAAAAATATTGTTCTTCTTCTTCATTAAGGGGCATCCCTAAAAAATATTTTTTTAGTCTATGCCCGTTCACCTTACAAGACTCTAATTCCTTGTTCCAAATATCGACCGCTCCATATGGATATACCTTTTGAATTCTGTCCATCGTGATCTCAATTTTCTAGGAAATAATTTTAGCTTTGAATTAAACAATAATACAAGATCTCCTTCATGAAATTCTCTATGAGCAATATGCCTGTCATGCCATTTTTTAGATCTTTCCTTATAAGACTTGGCATGCTCTTAAGCATCCATTCTAAGCTCATCCAATTCATTGAGTTGAAGTTTTCTCTTTTCTCCGACTAATTTCACATCAAAATTCAATCATTGAATTACCCAATAAGCTTTATGTTCCAATTCCACTGGTAGATGACATGGTTTGCCATAAACTAAATGAAACGGTGTCATCCTAATATGAGTTTTGTAAGTAGTACGGTAAGCCCATAAGACATCATCCAAATTCAGAGACCAATCGTTTCTAGTCAATGATACTGTCTTTTCCAGAATACCTTTAATCTCTCTATTTGATATCTCTACTTGCCTACTTCTCTATGGATGATATGATGTTGCAATCTTATGACTAACTCCGTATTTCTTGAGTAAGTTCTCGAATTACTTTTCAATAAAATGAGAACCTCCATCACTGATGATTGCTCTAGGGAGTCCAAATCTGGAAAGATATTCTTCATGAACATCTTGATGACGGTTTTAGCATCACATGTAGGAGAAGCTATAGCTTCTACCCATTTAGAAACATAGCCTACAACAACTAGAATATAATTATTTCCACACGATGAAGGAAAAGGCCCCATAAAATCAATTCCCCAAACATCGAAGAGCTCGACTTCAAGGATATAATTTAGGGGCATCTCATGGCTTCTTGAAATATTTCCTATTTTCTAACAGTGGTCACAAGATAGTACATAATTTCGTGCATCCTTAAATAAATTGGGCCAAAAGAAACTAGATTGTAAAACTTTTGTTGTTGTCTTTGTACTTCCAAGGTGTCCTCCGTAAGGTGATGAGTGACAATTATTTAAGATTTGCTTGGTTTCATCCTCGGGTACGCATCTTCGATAGATCATATCTTCACACTTCTTTAAAAAAAGGGTTCATCCCATATGTAGTGCTTAATATATGTAAGAAATTTCTTTCTTTGCTGATAACTGAGATTTGTTGGGAGAATACCACAAGCAAGATAATTTACAAAGTCTGCATACCATGAGTATTTTCCACTAGAGATAGATAAAAGATGTTCATTTGGGAAAGAGTCATTAATGGTCAAATTATCATCTATGTTTCCTTGTACATTTTGGCACATTCGGGATAGATGATCTGCTACTACATTCTCTGCTCCTTTCTTGTCTCTAATTCTAGATCAAATTATTTAAGTAGTAGTATCAATCTGATAAGTCTGGGTTTAACATCATTCTTACTAAGTAGGTACCGAATAGCTGCGTGATCCGTATAGACTATCACCTTTGATCCCACCAAATATGATATAAACTTATCAAATGCAAAGATAACTGCTAGCAATTCTTTTTCTGTGGTGAGATAGTTGATTTGGGCGTCATCTAGAGTTTTACTTGCATAATGTATGACATATACTTGCTTATCTTTTCTTTGCCAAAACACTGCTCCCACAGCATAGTCACTTGCATCGCACATAATTTTGAATGGGAGTGTCGAATCCGGTGCTAGCATTATAGGAGCAATGACCAAAGCCCTTTTAATCTTGTCAAAAGCATTTAGACATTTTTTGTCAAAATAGAATTCTGCATCTTTCAGCAACAAATTGGTTAAGGGTTTGGAGATTTTGGAAAAAATCTTTTATGAAGCGATGGTAGAATCCTGCATGCCCTAAGAAACTCCTCACTCTTACATTTACTGGAGGACAAAGTTTCTCAATTATTTCTACTTTTTCTTTATCCACCTCAGTACCCTATGCAGAAATCTTATGGCCTAAAACTATTCCTTCTTGAACCATGAAATGACATTTTTTCTAATTCAGAACCAAGTTAACTTCCTCACATCTCTACAGAACTTTGGAAAGATTAAACAAACATGTGTCAAAGTTGGTTCCATATACAGAAAAGTTATCTATGAAAACCTCCATAATGTCTTCAATCAAATCTAAGAAAATGGCCATCATACAACATTGAAAAGTAGCAGGAGCATTACAAAGTCTGAAAGGAATCCTTCTAAAGGCAAAAGTATCGTACAAACATGTAAAAGTAGTCGTCTCTTGATCTTAAGGATATATTGGAATTTGGAAAAATCCAGAATACTCATTTAGATAATAGAAATATGTGTGCTTAGCAAGCCATTCGAGCATTTGATCGATAAAAGGAAGAGGAAATGGTCCTTCCTAGTCTCTTTGTTTAACTTCCTATAATCGATGCACATACGTCATTCTGTAACTGTCTGAGTTGGAATCAATTCATTATTTTCATTCTCAATCATAGTCATTCCTCCTTTCTTTGGAACCACATGCACTAGGCTTACCCATTCATTGTCCATAATTGGGTACATAATTCCTGCATCAAGAAGCTTCAATACTTCCTTTTGAACCACTTCCTTCATATTGGGATTTATCTTTCTTTGATGCTCGACTGAGCATTTATGATTGTCCTCAAGTAGAATTCTATTCGTGCACAGAGAGGGGATAATTCCTTTAATGTCATCAATGGTATATCCAATTACCTTCTTATGCAAGCTTAACTCTTTGAGTAACTTTTTAGTCTCATATTCATTTAAACTTGCATTGACAATCACCGGATATGTAGAGTTAAGTCCAAGAAATTCAGATTTCAGATTGGAAGGAAGAGGTTTAAGTTCTACTTGAGACGACTTGACTTCAAGTTCTAGAAGGCTTTGCTCAAGTGTCATAATTTTCTCACATTCTTTACCCCATCTTCTAGAGTATCTAACTTCCCATAAGTTAAGCTTGTGTCATCAGGAATCTCTAATGGTTGAAGATGAATTCCTTCAAGTTCATCCTGACTTCTCCATACATTTTCATTGAGACACTCTTCAAGATTTGATTTAGTTGAAATGGAAGACTCATCATCTAAATACTTGAATTTATCATGTCTAGATTGAATGTTGTCTCCTCCAAGGTCTTTGAAGTCATTGATTGCAATTGCTGAACATAACTCCTCTTTGATACCTAACCTTTCTTTCCACCTTTGTATTTTAGAGAATTCCAGTGAGGGAGACAAAAAAAATTTTGCTGACCAATCATTAAGGCTGTTCACTACTCGATAAATCAAATCATTTGCTTCATTCAAACTCTTTTTCATCAACGAGCCCCCTGCAGCAGAGTCTAAGAGGGTTTTATTAGAAAAAGAAATTCCAATGTAGAATATATGAGCTATCAACCATGGCTCCAAACCATGATGTGGACACTGATATATTAGATATAGGAATCTTTCCCATGCCCTGCAAATTGACTCCTCATCTTTTTGCTTGAAGTTCAAAATCTGATTCCTTAGGTAAATTGTCTTCCTTGGTGAGAAATACTTGTTCAGAAACTATTGTTCTAATTCATCCCATGTTGTGATGCTTCTGGGCGGTGAAGAAATTAACCAAGTTTTAGCTGAATCTCTGAGACTGAATGGAAATGCCAACAGCTAGATTGTGTCTTCTGGAATGCCTTCATATCTCAATGTATTGTAATATCTATAGAATTCTACAAGATGCTGATATGGATTTTCAAGATCTAACCCTCCAAATTGATCCTCTTGAATCTTAGAATTGAATGCTAGATCAAGAATAAAATTCAGAGCATAAATTGGCGGAGGTACAATAGGATCCAATCTCCTTCAAGATAGGGGTTTAGCATAATATTTTAGTGGCTTGTGCACCATGATTAGTTGTGCTCAAAATGATTCCCTGCAAGATTAGCTTTTTGGTATACAAAGAGAACAAATCCAAGTGCTCTAAAGATAGCTTCAAGATAGAATTATTTGCAAATGAAAATGCAGAGTTAAAGCAAAACAAATAAATTGCAGAACAAAGTTATTCACAAAATAAGAAAATATAGAAATTTATTAACAAAAAGGAAAATGTCTAGAGTAACTCAAATACTTATCAACTAATGTCAATCGCTATAGTCCCCAACAATGGCACCAAAAACTTGATCTCTACTGCAAGTGCACGGTTACGTCATAAGTAATAAAAAATGTCGATCTCATAGATACTGAGGATTGAGCGCAAGTGAGTCTGCATAGCAAATTATTGAGATAATCGAGTTGGTTGTGGAAGCTTATCAACTAGAGAAGGAGAGAGAGAATGAGAGAGAGAAGATGATTTGAAAAGGCAATCCTAGGATTTCGATTTCATATTGATGCTAGTCAATGTGCTATGAACTATTCATTTTCTAATCATCCATGTTCACAACCTTGTAGGGATTTCTAATGAAATTACCGGTGTTACTAAGTAGAAGACATAACATAGAAAGTCCGATTAAAGGATTACCCTCTATCACTAAGAGCTCTCCGGTCATACAGTCTATATTACACAAGACACTTCCTAACACAGGATGGTGAAAACTCATTAAGTTATAGTTAGCTAATCCCTTATGGAGAATTACCCCCAATTCAAGGTGATAACTCTAGAAAGTCTTGTCAAAGGATTACCCTCTTCCACTAAGGGCTTCTCGATCATACGATCTAGAGTAATCCCCTCTACATGGTAACAATCCTTCATATCCACATGCAAACATTTCATATACACATTAAATCAAGCATAAGCAAGGCATCACACATTAAATCCTTTATATGGAACAATTTATAAACACTTCATAGAAAGAGAAAATTGGCAAATCCATAGTTTGTACATCAACATCACATCAAAATTACTCCCTACATCCTAGAATCAAGGAAATCTATTCCATAGCAGAGGAATTACAATTCAAGATAAGAAAGAGAGCATTCTTACAATTAAATCCTAGAAATGAGAAGAAAGGAATGCTTATCTATGACTTGTCAACATTTTTCAAATGAAATCCTCGCTCTGGATGTGGACAGATCATTGGAATCGATGTGGAATTGGACCTCGTAGGTTCCCACAAGGGGAAAACCTCTCCCCCTTCGAAAAAGGGATCTAGAGCCCCTTTTATAGCACACACAATCATGTCCCTCACCCACACGACCGTGTAAAATCACACGGCCATATAGCTGCTGGAGCTAGGTAAAGGGACACGACCGTGCCAATTGGCATGACCCATATGTGAAAAGTGTCCAAGAAACTAATACAACCATGTCTTTTCGCATGACCTGTATGAAGACTTGATTTGGTGAGGAGCCCTAACGAGGCATGACCGTGCTATTTGGCACTGTCAAGCTTTGCTGAAGTCTGGCATGACTTGGCTTCTTGTGTGATCTGGTCAGTTGATGAACTTCTCTGGGCAAGGCACGACCATGCCATTTGGCACGACCATGCTTTGTTCTTGATCTGTTTATGAAGCTGGAGGACTTTAGTGAGGCACGCTCGTGCCCTTTGGCACGACCATGTCTCCAGGCTGATCTGGTGGAGATTGGCTAAGGCACGGTCATGCCCTGTGAGGCATGACCATAGTAGTAGAAGTGGTCATGTTTGCTGCTCTATTATGTAATTTATCTCCTTTTAGCTTCCGAATCGCCTCCTGTCAAAGAAAATACGAAGAGAGCAGATCTCCAAACTAGGGGAGTAAAAACATATCAATAATATAAAATGGAGTGTGATATAGTAGATTGTAGTCAATGAAATACAAATAGATGTACGATAAATATGTCTAAAAGTATATATAATCTACGTGCATCAATGAGCATGAGCAGTTACTAACGACTCATGTTGTCTTGGTTGCCCTTAGAGAGAAATACAGTAGAGTAAGCCTGAGCAAGTTTCGACAACTGACAATTAAGTTTAATAGCTATAAGAAGCGTCCGAATGTCACCATGGCCCAACACCTGAGGGAAATAACAAATATAATTCAGGAGATGAGTTAAAAAATAAACAACAAATTCAGGCAGTAATCCAATCCCTTCCATATTCTTGGGAAATATTGAAACAGAATCTTACTCACAGTGAAAGTATCAAAACTTTCACTGATGTTTCATGTCATGTTAAATTGAAGGTGGAGAGAATAAAATCTTCAAGGATTTTTGAGCAGGTTTTTGTAGCTAAAAGTTTTGTTGGATCCAAGAGTAAAAACAAATGGTTCAAGAAAGAAAAGGTAAATAAAGTTGGTATTGCTGCTGTTGGGTTGGGTCCAAACAAGAAAAAATTCAAAGGGAAGAAGCATGGATAGAAACCTAAAAGCAAGCTAACTTGCTATAATTGTGGCATGAAGGGCCAATTTACTTGTGATTGTACTGAGCCAAAAAAGGTAGATCCATGTTTATCTTCTAGTAATGAGCATCATGTTGCTAGTACAGTGTTGTTAACTAATTCTTATCCTTTGTGGACTATAAATTCATGAGCAACAAATCATGTAGCTCATGAATGAGCTACATTTGTAGAGTATCGTCGGGTACTAACTGACAATAAATGGATATATGTGGGAAATAATACAAAAAATTAAGTCAAAGGAATTGGCACTTGCAAACTCAACTTACGTGATGGAAGTACTTTGTTTCTACATGATGTCCTTTATGCTCCTAAAATTCAACGAAATTTAGTTTCTGTTACCTATCTTCTTGATTTGGGTTATTGTTTGAACTTCTATAGTAGGTGTGTGGAACTTTTAATTAACTTTGTGTTAATTGAATATGATTTTTAACAAATGATTTTATGGTTATTGATGTAGAACTAGATAATAATTATAGAATCGATGATTGTTTTTCAAATATTACTCTTACTAGTGATATTGATATTAATGTTCAAATTTAGCATGTTAGATTAGGACATATCAGATAAGAACAAACGAATAGATTAACTAAAGAGAGTCTACTAGGCACTCATTCAAAGATTAGCTTGTCTGTGTGTGAACATTATCTTGTTGGAAAAGCAACTAAAATTATACGTAGATTATATATGCTTTTAGATATTGTTTGTTGCACATCTACTTGTATTCTACTGAATATGATCTACATTATTGCACTTCATCTCATATTATTGTTACACTTTTACTTCTTTAGTTCGGAGATATGCTCTTTCTGTATTTTCTTTGACAAGACGCATTTTGGAGCTTAAATGGAGTGAATCGGACAGTGAAGCAAGCTTTGGAGTAAATTTAGCAAGCATGGTCGTTGTCACCAAGCAAAGAAGCAAGCATGGGCGTGCTTACAGGCACGGTCATGCCAGTCCAAGCCAAGCAGGTTGTGCCTCACAACCACGACCGTGCTTCTCCAGTATTTCGGACAAATTTTCCAGATCAACTCAATAGACAAGTTGTGCCAAGAGGCATGACTATTCTTACTCAGAAACCCTCTAGCATATTTCCAGATCAAGTCAATAGACATGCCGTGCTAAAAGGTATAGCTGTGCTAGACCTAGCCAAATAGGCCATGCCTCACAGGCATGACGGTGTCTCTTGAGGAAGACTCTAGCAGGTTTCCAGATCAACCCAACAGTCAAGCGGTGCCAATTGGCATGGTCGTGTCATCTTTTATGGTGCCTCCTTCATCCTGGCCATGCCAAAAGGCACGATCATGCCCTATTTTTTGGCACACTCCACAACCTGGTTGTGCTTCATGGCATGACCGTGTGGCAAGGAGGCATGGTCGTGTGTGACCTATAAAAGGGGCTCAAGATCCCCATTTCAAATGAGTGGTTCCCCCTTCATGGGAACCTACGAGATCCATTTCTTCTTTGATTCTGACGATTCATGTTCTTTCAGAGCAAGGATTTCATCCGAAGATGACAACAACATCTTGATAAGTATTCCTTCTTCTCCATTCTTGCTTTGGATTGTAAGAATGTTATATTTCTTGTCTTCATCTTGTTTTTCAATTGCTATGGAGTAGATTTCATAGATTCTAGGAATTAGGGAGTAATTGTGATGTGATATTGTTATATACACTATGGATTTGCCAATTTTCTTATTCTATGAAGTGTTTATGACTTGTTCCATGTATGTGATACCTTACTCTTGTTTGATTTAATGTGTATGTGAAATGTTTGCATCTGGATGTGAAGGATTGTCACCATGTAGAGGAGATTGCTCTAGATTGTATGCTCGAGGAGCCCTTAGTCATAGAGGATAGTCCTTTAATCGGACTTTCTAGAGTAATTGCCTTGAATTGAGGGCAATTCTCCATAAGAGATTAGATGAATTTAGTTCAATGAATTTTCACCATTCCAAAGTTAGGAAGTGACTTTTTCACCATTCCAATGCTAGGAAGTGATTTGTGTAATTTATAATGTATGACCAGGGAGCCCTTAGTGACAGAGGGTAGTCCTTTAACCAGACTTTCTATGTTACCTCTTCTACTTAATAACATTTGAAAACAAATGGTGTAAGCACTCCGAGGTAATCTTCACAGGTTTTTCACTGGTAGTTTGGTTAGAAAACCTTACAAGATTGTAAACATGGAGGTATGGAGATGAACAATCCATAGAATCATTAACTAGCCTTCCCAAACCAACACCTCTCTATCAACAACCAACCTCTCCCATCTTGGACCTCTCAACCTCTCTCTCTCTCTCACTCAACCTCCAGTTCTAAAGCATTCACAACAAACTTCGATTGTCTAGATAATTCATTTTGCGAACTCGTTAGATCTTAATCCACAGTCCTTAAGGATCGATATTTTTATTACTTAATGACTTAGCCATGCACTTGCAGTTGAATCAACAAGTTTTTGGCGTCATTGTCGGGGACTGTAGCAATTAACATTAGTTGATAAGCAATTGAGTTAATCTAGATATTTTTCTTTTTGTTAAATAATTTTTTGCATTTTCTTGTTTTGTGAATAGAGTTGTTTTGTAATTTATTTGCTTTCTTTGATTCTGCAGTTTTAATTACAAATGATTTTGTCTTGAAACTTAACTTGAAAGCACTTGGATTTGTTCTCTTTGTATGTGAAGGACTAATTTTGCAGAAGATCTTTTGCTTATCGAGTCCGAGCACATCTAATCATGGTACACAAGCTTCTAAAAGATTATGCTGCTCTCCTATCTGGAAGGGGACTGGATCCTATTGTACCTCCATCGATTTATGCTCTGAATTTTATTCTTGATCTAACATTTATTTTCAAGATTCTTGATCTAGTCCCCACGGGACGAGCAGATGGCTATTGCATGGGGCTTTGCCACCAAGAGGTCTAGAGGTTAATCCTTGGCAGCGTAATGCTTGTCAGGTTCCTGTCCACCCCCATGCAATGGCCACTGCTCAAAGGCTAGTAGTCACCCGTGATTTACCTCCCTTCCAGATGGTGGGGGGCCACCCTGGAGGGGCCGCCGAGGTGACGGTTTCACCTTTTGCCACCAAGAAGATCAATTTGGAGGGTCATATTCTAAAAATCTATTTCAGCATCTTGTGGAATTCTATAGATATTGCAATATATTGAAATATGATGGAGTTTCAGAAGACACAATATGACTTCGGAGGGTCATATTCTAAAAATCTATTTCAGCATCTTGTGGAATTCTATAGATATTGAAATATGATGGAGTTTCAGAAGAAACAATATGACTATTAACATTTCCATTTAGTCTCAGAGATACAACTAGAACTTGGTTAAATACTTTACCGTCCAAAAGCATCATGACATGGGATGAATTAGAGCAACAATTTTTGAACAAGTATTTCTCATCAAGGAAGACAATCTACCTAAGGAATCAAATTATGAACTTCAAGCAAAAAGGTGGAGAGTCGTTATGTAAAGCATGGGAAAGATTTCTAGACTTATTGTATCAATGTCCACACCATGGTATGGAAAAGTGGTTGATTATTCATATATTCTATATTGGGATTTCTTTCTCTAACAAGACTCAGTTAGATTCGGCTATAGGAGGATCTATGATGAAGAAGAATTTGAATGAAGCATATGATCTGATTAACCAGGTAGTGAAATTTCTTATCTCCCCCATTAGAATTCTCTGAATTGCAAGGGTGGAAAGAAGGGTTAAGCATCAAAGATAAGCTATGTTCGACAATTGCATTCAGTGATGTTGAAGACCTTAGAGGAGGCAACATTCAGTCCCGACATGAAACATTCAAGTACTTAGATGATGAGGCATCCACTTTGACCATATCAAACCTTGAAGAGTGTTATAATGAAGATGTATGGAGAGATCGTGATGAATTTGAAGAAGTACATTTTCAACCTTTAAAAGGTCTTAATGAGGCAAACTTGATTTATGGAAGGTCGTACATTATAAATGATGGGGGTAAAGAGAATGAGCAAATTATGACACTTGAACAAAGCCTTCCGGAACTTGAAGTCACACCACCTCAAGTAGAACTTAAACCTCTTCCTTCAAATTTGAGATATGAATTTTTTGGACCTAATTCTACATATCCAGTGATTGCCAATGCAAGTTTAGATGAATATGAGACCAAAAAGTTGCTCAGAGAGCTAAGTCTGCATAGGAACGTGATTGGATATACTATTGATGATATAAAAGGAATTAGTTCTTCTCTATGCAAGCATAGAATTCTGCTTGAAGATAATCATAAATGCTCAGTCGAATATCAGAGAAAGCTAAATCCTAACATGAAGGAAGTGGTTAGGAAAGAAGTATTGAAGCTACTTGATGTAGGAATTATCTACCCCATTTCAGATAGTGAATGGATAAGCCCGGTGAATGTAGTTCAAAAAAAATAGGGATGACTATGATTGAAAATGAGAATAATGAATTGATTTCTATTCGGACAGTCACCAGATGATGTATGTGCATCGACTATAGGTAGTTAAACAAAGAGACTAGGAAGGATTATTTTTCTCTTCCCTTGATTGACCAAATGCTTGAAAGGCTTGCTTGAAAGCCTTTTTTTTTCAAGAAGTGTGGTGATACGATCTATCGAAGATGTGTACCCGAGGATGAAACTAACCAAATCTTGCACGATTGTCACTCATCACCTTATAGAGGATATTCTGGAAATGTAAAGACAACAACTAAAGTTTTGCAAGTTGATTTCTTTTGGACAAGTTTATTTAAAGATGCACGGGATTATGTACTATCTTATGACCGCTGTCAAAAAATAGAAAATATTTCAAAGCGGCATGAGATGCCTCTAAATTCTATCCTTGAAGTTGAGCTCTTTGATGTTTGGGAAGTTAATTTTATGGGGCCATTTCCCTCATCATGTGGAAATAATTATATCTTAGTTGTTGTAGATTATGTTTTCAAATGGGTAGAAGCTATAGCTTCTCCTACTTGTGATGCTAAAACTGTCATCAAGATGTTCAAAAAGATAATCTTTCTTAGATTTGGAGTTCCTAGAGAAGTTATCACTTATGGAGGTTCTCACTTCATTGAAAGAAAATTTGAGAACTTACTTAAGAAATACGGAGTTAGCCATAAGATTGCAACAACATATCATCCGCAGACAAGTGAGCAAGTAGAGATATTGAACAGAGAGATCAAAGGTATTCTGGAAAAGATGGTGTCCATGACTAGAAAGGATTGGTCTCTGAAGTTGGATGATGCTTTATGAGCTTACCGTACTGCCTATAAAACTCCTATTGGGATGACATCATTTCGTCTGGTTTACGACAAACCATGTCATCTACCAGTGAAATTGGAACATAAAACTTATTGGGCAATTCAACAATTGAATCTTGATTTGAAATTAGCCAGAGAAAAGAAGAAGCTTCAACTCAATGAATGGATGAGCTTAGGATGGATGCTTATGAGCATGTAAGTCTTATAGAGAAAGAACAAAAAAATGGCATGAAAGACATATTGCGCGTAGAGAATTTCATGAAGGAGATCTTGTATTGCTGTTTAATTCAAGACTAAAATTGTTTCATAGAAATTTGAGATCACGATGGACAGGACCCTTTAGAATTCAAAAGGTATATCCATATGCGGAAGTTGATATTTGGAACAAGGAAATAGAGTATTGTAAGGTAAATGGGCAAAGACTGAAAATATATTTCTTAGGGATGCTCGCCAATAAGGATGAAGAACAATACTTTTCTGAATCACATCCTCCAGTTTAAGCCAAGACAGGGGTCAAACTTGTTACCTTAAACAAGCGCTTCTTGGGAGGCAACCCAAGGGTTCACATTTTTGTTCTTAGTTTCTTCATTTTTAATTTTCTTTTGAGTCTTATTTTTATTTCTTTTTAGGGATGCATTCCTCCATGAGTTAGCCGTAGGACTTGATACGGGCGTGGAGGAACTTTCAAAGAAAAAGCTGAATTTTGGCGGTGCCCAAAAGGCACGACCATGCTTTTCCACTACACGGACAAAATCAAATCAAAGCAAGGTCGTGTGGTTTTACACGATCGTTCTTCATGGAGACTTTCAGTCAGAACAGACAAAGACATGGCCGTATGATCTCACACGGTTGTGCCTACAACAGTGGAACAAATAGAATGAAGTTACAACACAAATGTGTCATCTTACACGGTCATGCCAACGGAGGACTACCCTAGCGTACCCGTGCCCCTAGAAGACTCAACTTTCAGAACTTAGTTGCAGTGTGGCCGTGTCTTTTGACGCGACCGTGCCAACCCAGAGGAAGAAATAGAGCAGCAACCGAGACATAGCCGTGTTCTTCACACACGGTCGTGTGTCTAAAAAAAAACCCGAGTCATGTCAATTTGACATGGACGTGTGAAAGGAACTTGGAGCCACCTGAAGCAATCCACACCTTAAAGCCTTAGGGACATAGTCGTGTCTCTCCTCTCACATGCCTATGCCCCCCACCTCTCCCTTCTTTCTTTTCTCCTTCTTCTTCTCTTGAGATCTCTTCTCCAATACAAGATCCAATCTCCTTCCACCCCACATTCTTCACGTCCCTTCTCCAAGACAAGATCTAAGCTCTTTCTTTTCTCAATTCTTCTCCAATATTCTCCGATCTTTCCAAAGAAGAACTTTCTCCAAGTTTCCCCCTTCTCCAAGTTTCTTCTTCTTCTTAGATCTAGTTTCCAAAACAAGATCAAAACCCTTTTTCTTCAAGATCCCCTTGGTCTCTTCCTTTCTCTTGATTTCTTTTCAAGATCTCAAGATCCCTCTTTTCTAACTCTCCTCTTCCACAAGCAACAATTTACCCCTCTTTACTTGTGATCATTCATCATGATGAAGAGATTTCGAAAAAGAATTGGAGGTGGATCTAGTAGAGGAGATGACTCTGACAAAAGAAAAGGGAAGGCCACTGACAAAGGAAAAGGAAAGGCAACTAATAAAGCCAAACGTAAAGCACACGATGAAGGTAACGAGAATTCATATGGAATCATTTTTCGCAATGAGGAACAAAAAGCTAGATTCGATATCCTTGTTACTAGAAAATTTATTTGCACTTGATATATTAACAATTATACCATGGATGTCTTAGGAATTAGGACGGATGTAGAATGATTGTATGGCAATTTAGGTTGGAATACCTTAATGAGCATTCATTATCCAACCTTTCCTAGGATTACTCTTGAATTTCTAAGTTCATTAGAGACCTACTTTACCTCCGATAGTGACAAAGAAGGGAAAATTAGTTTTCGCTTAATGAATCCTGATTTTGAGTGGTCTCTTTATAATTTTCAATAATTGTTTTAGCTTGCCTAATGATGGATCTCGTAGTTTTGAATGTTCTTTTAATAGTAAAACATTTTGGAATGATATTGCATTTTCAAATGAGCCCTATGATCCTTCATGTTCCAAGGCCTCTACTCTTCAAAACCCTATTCTTCGTTACCTACACCGAGTAATGAGTAAGACCATCTTAGATCGGGGTGAGAGTGATGGTGTGGTATGAAAAATAGAGCTTTATTGTTTTGGGACTATGTTGAATGAGGTTGATCTTGATTCGCATTTTTATTTTCTCCAAAACCTAATGAGATCCAATCGAGCATCTTCGGGTACTATAGTATTTGGCGAATTGATTACATACATCGCCTCATACTTGGAGTGTGAACTATTTGGTTTAGAGGTTGTACATGGTAGCTCCAAGATTGATATTGACACTTGTATGACGATGAAGATGATATGTCAAGAAGAGAGAGGGTATAGTTTTATTAGGAAGAATGGATTTCCTCTTCTCCTACCTAACCTTGAATGCACTTTAATTAGAAATCCCGCCAATTGGATTATTGTGGACTCAGTACTTGAACACGCCTCCACTCTCGTTAGAACACCCATTTATAACCCTCTCTTAGTAGATATGACAGAACCCTTTTCCTCTAGACATGAGCCAGCTAGACATTCTTTTTCTTACGGCGATACGACTCAGTCTAATTTTGATTTTTCTAATTTTCGTACCTCTTTAGATACTCTTCATGAGGAGCAATTTGCCCACCAACAATTATTGGAGAGTCAATTTACTTTGACTCATGAATAGTTCAAAGACGTATGGGATCATTTTAGGAGGACAGAGGATTTCCAAGATAATGTTTCTGATTTTGTTGACCATCAGTACCAGGAGTGGTCAAGGGAGGAGGAATTTAGACGTTCTATGGATATTACAAGGTAGCAGGTTGCCACGCCTTATCAGTATCATGAGCATCTTGGTCACCTACCCCGTGTACCTAGATTTCCTCCTGGCTCTTGTCCACCATATTGAGTTTGTTTTAATAGGCTTTTGGAAATCCTATTTGAAATATTAATTAAATGAGAGTTGATTGTTTTAATTAACCTAAGGTTATATAAATAAGCCTAAGATTTATTTTTCTTTTCCCTATTCTTATTCTCTTCTTCCTTGATTCTTCACCACTGTCTACCCCTCTCTTCTCGATCTCTCCCTCTTCACCACGCAGCCGTCGTTGATCTTCCTTTCTATTTTCGATCATCGACGGTCGGTCATCGCCGTCAAGTCCGGCTAGCCCACACTCTTTGACCCCTCTTCTCTCTCATCTCCTCACAAGCCAACCGCCAATCAAGCCCCATCAGTCACTATCGTATCCGCAGCCATAGTTGCCGGAGTAGACGGTGAACCCTACAAGAAAACCCATCTTCGGCATTTCCCTCTTCAGCGTTTATTTTCCTCACATGACTAATCACAAGCACCCCATCTCAGTTGCAGCCACGACGTCGATCCCTCTCTTCTAGATTATCACCGTCCAGCCATTGAGTAGGCTCGTTTTGGCCAATTCTAGTGATGTTGTGTTGTTGCCCTGGTTGTAGTCGATTTGCTTAGCTCCATTTTTGACCTCACTGCCACCTTCCTTTTGTTTGGCCAGAGCTACTATTCCATCCCATCTCCGGCCACCCAACTCCCATCTCCGACCAATCTATCCACCGACAATCATCCCAGCTAGGGTAAGGGAGTTTGGGGTGATAGTTGAATTGTGTTGGCAGGTGTTCTTAGGTTGATTCATGTATTTCCATCTTGTTGCATATTGATCTGCCAACTTAGCTTCGGCCAAACTTAGTTGCTCCGGGCACATTAATGCCATAAGTCAGCTATTGATTAGGCTAGATCTGGCCCTTTGTCGGTACTGTTTAAAGCTTCTCCGGCCATCCGCAGCAGCAACTCTGTCCTTGGGTCTGATTTGGCCGCCACTAGTGGGGTAAGAGGTGATTAAGGTTGAATTCGGTAGATTAACTCTTGTTAAACATATAATTGGTTAGTGTGTGATTTAGCTTGGATTGGACTAATATGGAAAATGTGAATGATCTCATGGATATCATCTTTGCTAGGATTGTAAAGTTTAAAGAGCCCTCATGTTCATATACCTTGTAGTTGGATGTTAGATTAATTTAGTTGATTTGATGTTAGGGTTGATGTTACCTAGACA
>JBBUKS010000001.1:6269751-6292095 GCA_038050645.1 Hedychium gardnerianum | reverse complement strand
ATAATTACACATGTAGAGATGCTCACTAGTTGTGATCCAATCATAAGTTCTCTCATGCTATGAATCGTATTATGGATTCAGTAAATGAGTTTAAGATTCAATCATATACATTAAAAATGTACACTCAAAGAGTGAATCTTTAATTATCCAATAAATAGTACAGTCCATAAGGACATCTCTCAAATATAATAGTTACCTCATCTTGTCCTTCTGAAACGGATATGGACCCATGGCTCGACTCAGACTCGGACTCAGGCTTGGTCTCGGATTTGGATAAGTTGTTTCTTGCCATAAATTCCATGTAGCTCAATTTCTTAGGTTCTTTCACATCTGATTCCTCTGAAGATGACTCGTCCCAAGTAGGTTTGAGTGCTTTCCGTCTTCTTGAAGACTTGGGTTTCTCCTCTTTTAGGTTGGGGCATTCATGCTTGTAGTGGCCTTTTGAGTTGCACCCAAATCATGTTACTTCTGATTTATGTTTACTCGAATTTTGTTGTACCACTTTCTTTAGATCCCTTTTGGTAAACTTCTTCTTCTTTTTGGTAAATATTTTTCAAACCATGTTTACTATCTCCTCTTCGTTGTTGGAATCTAAGTCTGGCTAGCTTTTGGATTCTTGTTTTGGTCGGGACTTAGTCTTGATTTCTTTACTTCTATTTTGACCTGCAAATAATACCCTTCTCGATTTGACTAGAGTTAGCCTGCTCATGTAACTCTAATTCACAAAATAGTTCATTTAACTTAATTAAGGAAAGATCCTTTGAAACCTTGTATGCATCTACCATAGATGTCCACAATGCATTTCGAGGGAAAGAATTAAGCGCGTACTTTATCACATCTCGATTTTCAAATTGGTGGCCAATGAGGTGGAGTCCATTGATGATGTCTTTAATTCTCGCATGTAGTTGAGTTGCGATTTCTCCATTCAACATTTTAATATTAAATAATTGATTAAGAAGTAGATCTCGTTTGGTTACCTTCGAATCATCAGTTCCTTCATGCAACTTGACTAATCAGTCCCAAAGTTCTTTGGAGTTCTCGAATGGACCAATTCGGTTGAGTTCCTCTTTTATTAGACCGCATTGGAGAGTGTTCATTGTCTTGTGGTCGATTTGGGTCTTTTTCTTCATTTCAGGACTCCACTTTTCCAGATCCAGTGGTTCTCTATTTTCGCTCGGTGGTGTGTAACCCTTTTTGATGCTAAAGCACATATCGATGTCGGATTTGAGGAAGCACTTCATTCTCCGTTTCTAGTAACTAAAGTCTTCTACATTGAAGAGTGGTGGGCAGACGATGCTATACCCTTCTTGATAGGACATCTACATCCTTACACAACAAATATAACGAAAAACCAATTTCCATGACATTGTCTTGGGATTAGTAGTGCGAGATAAAAAATATGAAAAGAAAGAATTAAAACAAAAGATTTAAACGAAAAAACTAGAAAAACTATTAAGTCTTTTCAGAGCAGTCTTGCTTTGATACCAATTGTAGGATCATAGGACACGAGAGAGGGGCGGGGTGAATCTCGATCATTTGAAATCTCTTTTCTTTTCTTTAAACTAAATCAAAGTGCAGCAGAAATAAAGATAAGAAACATAGTTCGATTTTACTTGGTTCGTAGTCCAGCGACTACTACTCCAAGGCCCGTGATCCTTAATCGCTTTCGATGGGCAATCACCATAGCTCTTTTCTCTGAACTCTTTTGAAGAAAAGAAAACTCGTTACAAATATGAGGAAGATAGTAACAACACTACTATCTCCCTATAAGAATGCAAGCAATAAAAGAAATGTATCGATAATAAAGTAATGTAGAATGAGCGTAGATTGTCGGAGAGCTTTCCAGCGTTGTAGTAGCAGTAGCTTGCACGAGCAGTAGCAGAGACAAGAATGAGCATAGAGAGAGTTATTGAATGGTTGATCGGCTCAGACCCCGAGTTCTTCTTTTATAGGCACCGCTCGGTCAACTGAAACCTCGTTCCATTGACTCAACCTTTTCAACAATGGAATCTCCTATCCATCGACTAAACTCTGCGTCTTTCCTTCTTTGCTCTTATCTAATTCGTCCAATCCTATAAATCACGCAGTTCAATTGACTGATCCCATTGATCTGTATACCTAACCCCCAAAACTTTCTTTTCTACATGATTCGATCTGATCGTCTGTCGTTACCTTTTATGGATTAGTCGACTAAACCAACTTATCTATCAACTAAATAGGATGTTATCCCATATTTACTGAACTTCGATCAAATCTGTGTCACGCTGGCCGGATCGGTCGACTGAACCCTCGGTCAACATGAAACTTTATTTATCTACAAAATAAAGTTAGCACAACAAAATAGTAGTCCTGCAAAACAAAGTTAGACAGTAGATAGTAAAGATGCATGAGTATGACAGTTAGGATTGTCTTAATCTCAACTTAAAAATCTCCATTAGTTTCTTTAGTTGGATCAATGTCTAAGGTTTGTCCCTACCGGGACACGACCTCACTACACTCCCTCCAAGAGCTTACCTCAACTCACCTATCAAACATCGGGTCCTCCAAACCTGTTTGGACTTTAACCACTTAGCATCGAATCGGCTTGACAAGGCCTCCACTTGATTTGATATCGGGTCCTCTCTGACCTATCAAATCCACCTACTAGATGTCAGGTCCATTTGACCCATCTGGACTTCCTGCCTGATTTCCACGATTGCCTAGTATCGGGTCTAACTAACCTACTAGGACTTTCCAAATTGAGCATCCTACACACCTGATCAATTCATCATATCACAACAAGACTTAATTTGAACCTTTGACAACATCAAAACATAGGTTCAATTCTAGTACTCTCAGCACCAACAGGTAGTGGGGTCAGCGTTTTGCTAATCTCACCTTAAGGCGACTCTATTCATGTGTCGTTCAGCTAGACTTCCGCACCTCAAATAATGAAGCTAAGTATGAGGCATTATTAATGAGTCTTCGGGCTATTAAACAACTCGGCACGTGGGTTATCATCCATTCAGATTCCCAGCTGGTTGCTCAACAATTAAACAGTACCTTCTAGATCAAAAATGATAGTCTTCTTCATTACGCTATAGTATATGAAAAGATGAAAGTCGAGTTCCAAGAAGTCATCCTTCAAAAGATTCCCAGGGTAGAAAATCAGAAGTCTGATGAGCTAACCTGATTGGCTAGTATGCTCTCAAATCCAATTAATAGTTGGACCACAAAAGACACCATCTCCCAAGTCCAATTTATAGCCCAAATAGATCATGTATCCGATCAAGGTAATTTGTCCGACTGGCGAATTCCCTATCTCTTTTCTGAAGCAAGGAACTCTAATAGAGAATGCTGAGCAAGCACAACTCCTCAAACATCGGGCTTCTCATTTCACTTTGATTGGAGATAACTTGTACAAACGTGCCTTCTCAAGTCCATTCCTTAAATGCCTTAGTTTGGAAGAAGCAGAGTACGTAATGAAGGAAATACAACCGGGCTATTATAGTAATCATGTCGGCGAAGGAACCTTGCCTTGGAAGGTTCTCTTGGTCAGATACTTTTGGCCAACATTATAGAAAGACGCTGCAAACCTTGTCAGCAAATGCCTTCATTGTCAGAATACCAATATCTTACTCAACACCCTACTAAACTACTAATGACCTCAACAACCTCATGCCCATTTGATCAATGGGGCATGGACATGGTCGATCATTTTTTCCAAAGGACCCAACCAAAAGAAGTTCCTCTTAGTGGTCATTGATTAATTTTCTATATGGGTTGAGGTTGAACCTTTGGCCAAGATTACTTAAGATGTCATGCTCAAGTTCCTTTGGTAGAACATAATTTTTCAGTATGGTATTCCTCACAAGTTTATTTCTGATAATGGTAGATAATTTCAGGGACGTAAACTCCAAGAATGATGCTAAGATTTCAGTATACAACAAGCTTTCACCTCGGTTGTCTATCCTCAGAGTAATGAGAAAGCAGAAGTTGTCAACCAAGAACTCATTCCGGTTCACCTCGGTTGTCTATCCTCGGAGTAATGAAAAATCAAACTTGAACTTGTCAACGACAGTTGGGTAGAAGAATTATCTAGTATCCTTTGGTATTTCCAGACTACTCCTCGCGAAGGTATAGGGATGACTCTTTTTCATCTAGTCTATAAGGGGAGACATTCATTCATGTTGAAATAGGTTTGGAATCTACCCATGTCACAACTTATGATCAGGACAACTTTGACAAAAGGCTCCTAGAGTTGGATCTTGTTAGTGAAACGAGGCAGAAGGTGGCAACTCGGCTTGCAGCTCACTGACAGCGAATGTGTCAGACTTATAACAAGAAAGTCATCCCTCATTCCTTCCAAGTTGGGAATTTCGTATGGAAAAAATTACAACTTGCAAGAGACGTCGAAAAGTTGGAACCCCAATGGGATGGACCCTACCGTGTGTGACAAAAGTTGAGATCAGACACTTATTACTTACAAGATCAGCATGGCAAAGAATTCGAGCGGCCTTGGAACTCTTTCCATCTTCGACCTTACCGAGTCTAAGACTTTTGAGCATTTGGGTCAGTCCTTAGCCAACACCTGGGTTTTGTATCCTTCTTTTCAAATATTAATAAAGACAATTTCTTTTCCAATTTATGTCTTTTTCATTCCCTTAGTCTCGAACCAAGATGCTTTATCCCTCTGTCTCGGACAGAGGACGTCTACAACTTTTATTCCCTCTGTCTCGGACAGAGGACGTCTACAACTTTTATTCCCTTAGTCTCGGATCAAGATGTTTTATCCCTTTGTCTCAAATGTCTCGAACAGAGGATGTCTACAACTTTCATTCCCTTGGTCTCGAACCAAGATGTTTTATCCCTCTATCTCGGATAGAGGACGTCTACAAATTTCATTCCCATGGTCTCGGATCAAGATGCTTTATCCCTCTGTCTTGGACAGAGGACGTCTACAAATTTCATTCCCTTAGTCTT
This sequence comes from Hedychium gardnerianum, assembly GCA_038050645.1. Classification (NCBI taxonomy): domain Eukaryota; kingdom Viridiplantae; phylum Streptophyta; class Magnoliopsida; order Zingiberales; family Zingiberaceae; genus Hedychium; species Hedychium gardnerianum. The sequence goes on along the minus strand of JBBUKS010000001.1, from coordinate 6,287,133 downwards.
GGATCAAGATACTTTATCCCTCTGTCTTGGACAAATGATATACAACTTTCATTCCCTTGGTCTAGGACCAAGATGCCTTATTCTTCTATCTCAGACAGAGGACGTCTACAACTTTCATTCCCTTGGTCTCAGACCAAGATGCTTTATCCCTCTGTCTCAGATAGAGGATGTTTACAACTTTCATTCCCTTGGTCTCAGACCAAGATGCTTTATCCCTCTATCTCGGACAGAGGACGTCTACAACTTTCATTCCCTTGGTCTCGGACCAAGATGCTTTATCCCTCTGTCTCAGATAGAGGATGTCTACAAATTTCATTCCATTAGTCTCAGATCAAGATACTTTATCCCTCTGTCTTGGACAAATGACATCTACAACTTTCATTCCCTTGGTCTAGGACCAAGATGCTTTATTCCTCTATCTCAAATAGAGGACGTCTACAACTTTCATTCCCTTGGTCTCGAACCAAGATGCTTTATCCCTCTATCTCAGATAGAGGATGTTTACAACTTTCATTCCCTTGGTCTCGGACCAAGATGCTTTATCCCTCTATCTCAGACAGAGGACATCTACAACTTTCATTCCCTTGCTCTCAAACCAAGATGTTTTATCCCTCTGTCTCGAGAAGTTCTATCAAGACATAATGTTGAAGAAGACTCGGGTATTTTTTTATGCAATAATATGCAATAAAGTCAAAAGGTACCATCTTCATTCTCAAAAGTTTCTATTACATCATTCCTAAGTGCATGTACAAAAGACAAGAGCAACATATTTAGTCGCCAAGTTGATCATCGGGAAGGTTATCCAACACCTTCTACATATTCAAAAACTCCAAAGAAGTCCCTACTGGTAGATACTTGGCTTCTTGAATTTATTGTATGGCTCCCTCAAAACCATGCTCGAGCATAGAGATGGTGCGAGCACCGAGTGTATCGTAGAACTCTTGTGATTTTAGGAAGGTGTTTTTTGTTGTCCCGTCGACCTTCCTCACTAGCTTTGTAGTTCGCCAATTCGGTCTTTAGTGTCTCGACCTCTACTGCCAGAAGTTCTAGACGACCAATTTCCTCTACTTCTCATAAATCGGTCATCATTCGTTGCTTCTTTGATTCTTGAAGCATGGTTTGGAATTCAGCAAGTTGGACTTTGAGGGAAATGACCTTGGCTTCATTTATGGTCGCTTCGGCCCTCACCTTTTCTAGCTCTTGGCTCTTGCCAATAGCTACCACCTCACACTCAGTAGCTTTGCTTTGTATCTCATTATATCTCCGAGATAGATGAGGCAGTCGAACCATGAGTTCTCGCTGCTTGGACTAAAACTAAACACACCAAATACGGTCAATTAAAATGACTGTATAAAAATAACATATTTTCAAATACCTTTGTCATATACATATTCATGGAGTCGCATAAGCCCAACAACGACTTGTTCTTTAATGATTCTTCCTTGATGACCATAATTCATGCTAATGTACCGCCTGGTTGTGGTGGTGATTGTTAATGCCAAGAAATACCCTCTCTCAAGCTAAAGCCTGGGATAGAAGTACTCAGGTTTTATTCTCAAGGTGATGAAGGTAGCACTTTTGTCTATGGTCTTGATGCACTGCTAAGTGATGGGATCATTGGACTTGGACTCAGGCTTAAAGTGTGGTGTAAAGAAACCGACTCCATAGGTTGTTTCTAATTCCAACCTCATTTATGGACTCGGAGTTGTTCCTCTGAGTCGCCTAGGGATATTGATTCTGGTACCATCGATAGTCGAGGTGGATCTGTTGAAGAAGTTGGATCTGTAGCGGTCAAGCCCTATGGAGTTGGTCGAGCCACCGACCACTTCATGTGTTTGTTGCAGGAAGCACACAACATGGTGTTAGTTGCATGAAGACACATCATTGTCAAATATTCAAGAAAGAGTTAGTTCTGGTATTCCTTACCTAATCGCAAACTGAGCTCCGCCTCTATGGGACTCAGTTCAAAGTAGAAGAGTAGGCCTTCCTCGAGCAGGAGGTTGATATCAAAATGGAGGTTGGTCAAAATATCCACCACCTTGAAGTAAGTAGGGTTTTCCTTAAAGTAACCTAACTCGGGTGGTAGAGACAAATCCATCTGCCAAACAATCGGCCTAGAAAAATGCTCGAGAGGTTGGACAAAAAAGTACCGAGTCTTCTAGAACTTATGGAAAGTCAAATATTCCTCCAAAATTTGAAAGGATACTGAGCACCGCCATTGGATCTGGTGCAATGATCTGCACAATCTCAACCATCACTTCAACTTGATCTTCATGATTACCTTGGCAGTTACAACCATCCGAGCGTGTCTGCATTAATGGAGCATCATGCTGAGCCATCCGCGTGTCTAATCTGTGATTCAATGGATCAATGGCTTTAATTTATTTTTGTCATTGTCTTTTCTATCTCTGTGTTATAGGTTTTGATACATCGAGTGGCGACTCAACAATAGCAACTAACCATGTGGATCTTACTCTCTCTCCTCTCACTGATGAGGTTGACTCGACACCATGGTCCAGTCAATCGGACTCTCACCTCCTTCGACTAGACTCGATAGGGAGACTTGTGATATGATAGTGATAGTCATCCTTATGTGGCATAAATCAAGTCAAAAGTCAAGCTAAGTTGGAAGTCAAAGTCAAGATGAACTCGAGTCCAGTCAAATCAACTTAAGTCAGATTTGATCGAGTTCAAGCTAAGTCTAATTTAGTCCAAGTCGTATCTGAATGTGGTTCGCCCAAATCGAGGGTCGACTCGATGGTTGTTGAAGTGTCGATCACCAAGGGATGTGATAATTAAGGCACCAATCACCAACAGAGGTGTCTCTCGGCAAGGAAAGAAACATGTGTGCCTTTGTGAACCAGGGTCACCCTTTCACTTTTATTTAAGGGAATATGTTACAACATTGAGGCAAGTAATCTTATAATTCTCTAATCTTATTACTTTATCTATTCATTTTTCCACCTTTTCTCAAAGGTCTGACTTGAGCATCATAATGGCTAAGCCAAGCTCCGACTTGGCTGTCCACTTAACATTTTCCTTAAGTCTTTTCAGACCCTTATTGGAGGAACTTTCCAGTTACTCGATGTTATGAAGCTGATATGAAGGCAGTCAGTTTGTTAAAGCCCGACTTAAAGGTAGTTGGTCAGTTGAAGCCCGACTTGAAGAAAGTCGACCTGCCTTGTACCCAATTGGTCAAAAGTATTTGACCATGGTTACTTTGCTAAGTTATTCCATCCTTTGATCTCAGACCAGGTCATGTCTATTTCAAGTTGCTACCGGATCCACCCTTGCAAATAGAAGAAACTCTAATGGACTCATTTCAAAATTTAGAAGGGTATGGATATCATAAGAACACATTCCCTTTTCATTCTTTCTTTCTCTAACTCTCAATTTTTAACTGAATTATGGAATAAAACTACTCATACTTGTTGGTGTAGGGATCACCAGATAATCAAACCTTGGTTTCGATGTTGACAAAGGTTCAAAATTAAGTCTTATTGTGATGTAATAGCTTGATCAAGTGTGCATGTAGCTTAACCAGGAAAGTCCTAGTAGGTCAAACTGGCTGAATACTAGGCAAGAGAAATCCCTAGTGGATCAGCTAGACTGAATAATAGGCAAGAAAGTCTTAGTAGATCAAGGACACCAAACAATGAAGTCTAGATGGGTCAATGGACTAGATATCTAGCAGGAAGGACTTGATGGGTCAGTGAGGACCAGATATCAAGTCAGAAGAAAGTCCTAGCGGGTCAAGTGATTGGATGTAAAGCAGAGGAAGCCCAAACAGGTCTAAAGGATAGGATGCTTGGCCAACAGTAAGTTAAGGTAAGCTCACAAAGTGGAGTGATTCTTTTGAAAAGAAGAATGGGTAAGGATGAGTCCTCATTATGGAGACTACCTTAGGCGATGGTCCGACTAAGGGTTCCACTCAAAATTCGAAGTCGAGATCGGATAGTTAAGTAACTGTCAGATTTACATTATGCTTTAATTGTTATATTTCTCTACTAATCATATTTTGTAGGAATTGATAGACCGATCAACCCGATTAGTAGACCGAAAGGTTTGATAGACCGAACGCTGATGTGCTGATGTGGCATCCGATGTGTATAGGATAAGTCTCGAATGGTTGATGTGGCATAGGATAAGGACCACCTGGCTAATGTGGCATGAGGATAAGCTTTGATTAGCAGACGTGGCAGAGGGCGCGGTCAAGGATAAGGACTGCAGTGCTACGTGATAGAAGATCAACATCGAGGAGCTGACATGGTGGAAGGAGATTGAAGGAAGGTCGGATTGGTATACCAATCAACTGGATCTAGATCTGGTTTTTGAGGTGATTGATATACCGATTAGGTTGATCGATAGATCGATCCGGGTCTATAAAAGAAAGTCTCAAATAGAGGCCTCAACACCAATTTTGCTCAAGTTCTCCTACTCTTGACTCACTCTAAAATGCCGATGCTACGTGAACTTTTACTCTAACAACCATGCTCGACTCCGGATCCTTATGTTGTCGGTATAATATTGTTTTAATTTTGTCTTTCGTACTTTAATCTTTAAAGGAATGATAAATGTGTTATTGTTCCTCGGTTTTTTGTAAAAGACGAGTCTCTTTATCTTTTGAGAATGAGATTACTAGTGGATTAACCATCGAAAGCGATCAACAATCACGGGCCTTGGAGTAGTAGCAAGAGGCTATGAACCAAGTAAAAATAAAAATGTTCCTTGACATGTGTTTTAATTTCTATTGCTTACTTTGAAAAAGATAAAAGAAGTTTTAATCGAGAAAAAGCGACGAGGGCTATTCATCCCCTTCTAGTGTTTTTCCAATCCTACAATACCAACCTGATAAATCACTTAGATTGTTGTTTCTAGTTTACAGTTTGAGCACTTGCTGATTAAAAATAAATCTCCTTTGTGGTTTTCCAATTTCGTTGTTGATTGGGCATGCCAAATGTTCCTCCAACTGAGTGAAAGACAATCTATTCCAGTAGTTGATGGATTTGTGTGTTGGAAGGTGGTGGACTCTCAAAATCTTACTAGGAATAGAATGTAAGATCGAAAAGAGCACTAGAGGGGGGTGGGTAAAATAGCGCGTGTCACTTTTCGATAACTTGCTTTATCGTTTAAAGTTAGCAATGGAAATAGAAAACAAAATAAAAAACACTTTTATTGTTATTTGGTTCATAGTCTATGCTGCTAGTCCAAGGCCCACGGTCATTCACCGCTTCCGATGGACAATCCACTAAAAATCTTCTCCTCCGAACAACGATTCGGAGGCAAAGATTCGTCTTTTACAAAAGAAGAGGAACAATAACACGTTTACCGTTCCTTACGAATTAAAGCATGAAAAGATGATATAATGTAACAAGAATATCGACAATAAGAATCCGGAGATTGAGTTGTCGGAGCATCATATGGTGTTGTGTCAAAATTTTGAAGTAGAACGAAAGCAAAAGGTCGATGAGAAGTGATGATCAAAATTGTTGTTTGCACGTCTTTTTATTGGCCATTCCGGGCGCTTGGATCAACCCCAAGCACCCCCAGCTCGACTTGATCTGATTCGACACTGTTGCGCTTTATCCATCTCCGGGCGCCTGGATCCCTTTTGGGTGCTTAGACTGCTGACGTGGCGTGTTCTGGACGAAGCTCTATCCGACTCATTCCGTCACGGCTCATCCATCTCTGGGCACTTGGATCCCTTCCAAGTGCCTAGATGCTGATGTGCGCAACCAATCAAACTGTGCCACCTCATTTGCATGACGGGGCTGAGTTTGGACCATCCGGGCGTCGGGACCCTGTCTAGTTGATCGGATAGTCGATCTCCTGTATTTGATCGAGTCACCTGGAGTTCACTGATTCTGGCCACCTTTCGATTATCGATCGTGCACTACAGTGTTAGCACAACAATAATAAAATAAGGTAAATCCGAAAAGTGTTAAGTGGCCCGACAATCGAAAGTGCTAAGTGGAGCTGGATACCTGGATTACAAACACTTAGCACTCTCCGGATTTACCTTGGTTGTCACTTAGCACTTTCCGGATTTACCTTGGTGGTCACTTAGCACCAGCCCGACAAATCTTGGAGGTCACCAGCCCAACCCTAGGTAAATCCAAAAAACTTCCCTAGGGTCGGGCCAGTGACCTCCAGGATTAGTTGGTTCGAAGAGCTAGATACCTGAATTACAAAAAAAAACATCATTTATTATGGTTTATGTATTCAAGTTTAATTCAACTTCTAACACTCCTCCTTAAACTTAAATCTTCTTTACTCTAAGCATGAACCTCAGTCTTTGAAAATCATCAAATTTGAGTGTCTTTGTAAAAATATCAGCAACTTGATCCGTAATCTTCACATATTCTAGTTCAACTTCTTTCTTTGCAATGTATTCTCGAATAAAATGATATCTTGTGTCAATTTTCTTGCTACGTTCATGAAACACCTCTTTTCCAAACTTTGAGCTGACTTATTATTAATTATGATCTGTGTAGCATCTTCTTGCTCCAAATGAAGTTCCTTTAACAAACTTCTCAACCACAGTATGAAAATTGCAAGAAGTAATTGTAACATACTCAACTTCACAACTGGAAAGTGTCACAATAGCTTGGCTTTTTGAACTCCACGAAATTGCATTATTTCCAAAAAGAATATAAAATTAGTTGTACTTTTTCTATCATTAATGTCTCCCACAAAATCGCTATCACAGTAGTCTGTCAACTTGTAGTTGCTAGAGGATGAATAAAGAATATCATAATCAAGAGTACCTTTAATATAACGAAGTATCCTCTTAACTTCCAACATGTGTGACTCATCTGGATTCTCCATAAATCAACTCACAACTCCAATTGCAAATAAAATATTAGGTCTTATACAAGTCAAGTATCTTAAGCTCCTAATAAGACTTTTGAATGTAGATGGATCAATCTTCTCTTCTCATTTCTTCACTTTGGATAGTTGTGCTCCAAGTTATAGAGGGGTATTAACTGGTTTGCAATTAAGCATGTTGAATTTCTTAAGAACCTCTTTCACATAGCTTTCTTATGAAATAGAAGTTTCATCCTCCATTTACTTTACTTGGATTCCTAAGAAATAAGTTTCGAGTCCTATGTCAGTCATCTCAAATTCATGACTCATGGTTATCTTAAATTCTTTAATCATTTTTTGATTATTTCTGTAAAAATGAGATCATCCACATAAATGCAAAGAAGTAAGAAACTCTGACCTTCTTCTTTCATATATAGGTGCATACTAGTTAGTTCATCTCAAGAAACTATTTTCTTGCAAATACTTGTCAAGTCGATTGTTCTAAGCTCTCGACGCATGTTTAAGCCTATAAAGTGTTTTCTTTAGCTTTAAGACCTTGACTTCATGCCTCTTAACAGCATATCCAATAGGTTTCTCAATTTAAACATCTTAATTAAGATACCATTAAGAAAGAAAGATTTAACATCTAGCTAATAAATCTTCCATTGATTTTGAATGACAAGAGATATCAACAAGCAAATTGTCTCCAATCGAGCTACTGGAGTAAATACCTCATCATAATCAATACTTTATTTTTTGCTTGTATCCTTTAGCAACAAGTCATGCTTTATATCTTTCTACTTCTCCATTGACATTCTTCTTTATCTTGTATACCCATTTGACTCCAATAGTCTTATGGTCTTATGGAAGATATACTAACTCCCAAGTATCATTCTTCACAATGGCTTGAATTTCTTTATCCGTGGCTCCTTTCCATTTATCATCCTCTTTTGAGCTCAAAGGTTCAACATCTGCAAGTCAACAAAACAAACTCATTTCATTAATAGCATGAGTCTCATTATATATGTCATCAAAACTTTGATATTTTGGAGTCTTTTCTTCCAAGATGATCCTGATGTGATTGATAACCCGAGTGCATGTGGAGTTGCTGGTGGAGTAGATTCCTCTTGGATTTCTTGTTCCACATCAAAGTAAGGAAGAAAATCATAAGACCCTCCTTCTTCCTTAGAGCTCCAATCCCATGATGTCTCTTCATTAAATTCTAGATCACTACTAATCACAACTCTTCCTTTGTGTAGATTGTACAATCTGTACCCCTTGAAATTTTCATTATATCCAATGAAAATAAGTTTCTGACTCCGATCATCTAACTTGAATCTTTCTTATTCAGGGACATGTGCAAATGTAATGGATCCAAATACTCATAGATGTGACATGGTTAGCTTCCACCCACTCTATGCTTCTTGAGGTATTACATTCTTCAAGCTCTTTGTTGGAGATCGATTTGAAAGATACATAACACATGCCACTGCTTCAGCCCAAAACTCCTTAGGCATGTCTTTAGATTTTAACATACATCTCATCATATTAAGTATTTTCTTGTTCTTCTTTTCGGCAACTCCGTTTTGCTGGGGTGATCTAGGAACTATCAAAAGATGATGAATTCCATGAAACTCATAAAAACTATTAAATTCATTAGATGTAAATTCACCACCCCTATCGGTTCTTAATGCTTGAATTTGATATATACATTCTTTTTCAACAGGAGCTTTGAACTTTGTGAATGTACCAAATACTTCATATTTTTGTTTTAAAAAATAAACTCATGTCTTTCAACTAAAATCATCAATAAAGAGCACAAAGTAATAGCTTTTACCAGGAGATTCAGGCTTGATAGGACCATAAACATCAGCATGGACAAGTTGGAGTGGTTTGGTTGCTCTTGAAATGGATTGCTTTGGAAAGCTCTTTCTTGGATGCTTGCCAAGTAAACATGCTTCACATAATTGATAGGGGTGATCAATTTTTGGAATCCCTTTCACTATCTTATGATCTTTTAAAGCTATAGCGCATTGCAGGGAATTTTCCCTCTAATGAGAAGCGGACCTTAGAATATTGGTCATTTGGATGGGCCTCCATTAGCGCTTCCCGATTTACCCTGGTGGCCGGTGGGAAACTTCCGTGGGGTCGGGCCGGCCACCCCAGGTCCGACGTTACCCGACCTGGTTAATCATTTTTTTTTAAAGCTTTGAGCCCATCAAAATTCAAATGGCCAAACCTCATATGTCAAATCCATGATGGATCTTGGATACCGGTCTTCAAGCGTAGGCCCACAATTCTTCAAGTCCAACAAGAACATTCAGTTCTTAGTCATAGAAACCTTAGCAACAAGGTTAGAATCTTGATCTCGTAGCTAAAACATACAATCTTTCATATGAATCTTGTAATTTCTTCAAAAAATTGACCAATACTTAAGATATTGCTAGTCAATTTTGAAACATAATAAACATCGTGAAGGACTTTATGATCACTAATCTTTGTTTCAAGAAGAATCGTACTTTTGCCTTTAATTTTCATCTTTGTGTTGTCTCCAAAGCTTATAAAGCTTTTCTTATTTGTATCAAGCTCCACATATTTACTTTTGTCACTTGTCATGTGATTGGTAGATCCATTATCAAGATACCATGTGTTTGCTTTACCAATATAGTTCTCTTTTAGTGCAAGAAACAAAGATTGCTCTTCATCATCTTTCTTGTTCTCCATTAGCTTTACATCTTCACTTTCCATATTTGATTGACCCTCCCAAGCATAATAACCAAACTTGTGACAAGAATAACATTCAATTTGAGATTTATTTCTTCATCACCATACCTCACATAATTACCTCTTGCTTTTCCATCGTCTCTTGCAAATGTTTGATTTCTTTTATCAAACTGAGAAGGTTGATCATCTCTCCCTTGACCATGGCCATGTACAAACTTCTACCTCTACCTCATCCTTGGCATCAACCTCTACTAGAAACACCTCTTTTGGTATTCAAATTAGTCTTTGCTTGTAATACATGTTCTGATTTTTCTTGCTTTCCAGTGTTCATCCTTTCTTCATGAGCCCATAATGATCTGTTTAATTGATCAACGATCATGGTCTCCAAATCTTTGGACTCTTCACAACAACATGATTAAACTTTGTGCTAAGAGAGCGTAGTACCTTCTCAATTACATGAATGTTGAGCATGATTTCTTCAAGTCTCTTTATTTGATTGACAACAATAAAAACTCTGGTAAAATAGTCAAAGATATGTTCACTCTCCTTTATAAAAAGTGATTCAAACTTAACCATTAGAGTTTGAAGTCATATCTTCTTGACCTTGTCTACTCCCATAATAGAGTTGCGAAGCGTCTCCCACACTTTCTTTGATGTTGTCTCATTGTCTATTTTCTCAAACATGTCTTCCTTCAAACCTTGATGGATGATGGTAAGAGCACATTGATCTCTCTTCCTTTCTTTCTTCAAAGCATCCTTTTGGTTTTGAGGTAGAGTTGCCACATCTAAGGCCTCTTCAAAACCATTTTCAACAATATCTCATACTCCTTGGGATCCAAGAATAGTCTTCATTCTAAGTGACCAATTCTCATAGTTGAGCTTGGTAAGTTGGGGATATTGGAGAAAAAAGAATTTTGATGTCATTGGCTCTAATACCACTTTGTTGGAAGATGGTGAGCTCTCAAAAGCTTACTAGGAAGAGAAGAGGAGTTATAGTATAATGACTTGTATTGCAATATTACATTACATGACTATTTATATTATGTTATATTTGAGAGGTGTCCTAAGGTAATCGCATTAGATATTGTAATATTTATTGGATAAATAAGATTTATTATTTGGGTGTACATTCTCTATGTATTTGATTTGATCTCAAACCCAATTATTGAAGTCCACAATACGGTGTATAGCATGAGAGATATTGTGATTGGATCACAATTAGTGAATATCTCTTTATGTGTAATTATGTGCGTATTGATAATTTTCCTAGTCAATGAATTGATAAGACTGGACATCATTAATTCTGTGAGACTAGCATGTATTATACTCTTTGGTTTATCCAAGCAGCCGATCTTCGCTGGCTAGAAACATTGGGATATTGAGATAATATATAGATGTTGGTTAAGGGTAACTAGTTCATTAGATGCGACTTTCTATAAGACTTCATATGGTTCTATACATGTCGATGAAGATCTTATTGCAACTGGAGTGCAAGTTTCCTTAGACTTGAGGTATTCAAGTCATCTTGGTCATGGAGACTTATTCTTTGACATCTTAAGCAATCATCTCCTCGGAGGTATGAATCTGGGATGATTGGGTATATGTCAAAATGCCCGAAAGTATTTGAATAGCCCACAGAGGATTCATCACTCTTTCTATAAGGAGACGTATATCCTATGACCTTTTGTCAGGATTATTACTCATAAGTCTTTGGCCAAAACAAAAACATGTCAAGAGGATGGTCTTCTTGGACATGTGTTTAAGTAATTTGAATCCATAGGACAAGGAACTACTAATTGGGCTAGATGGAACGTAGTCAACCTAGTGGGGACCGACGCATAGACCATGTCCTGAACTAAGTTGGTATAAGATGAGTGAAAGGAACAGACGCACGAATAACTATAGCTGCTGAAAGGTTCAGAATTGTTCTTGGATCAATTGGGGATCATGATGTACTACTAGGTGTCACTCATGATTGATTCATAATTAATGGTTAATTATGAATGACCAACATAACCGGAAACCTATTGGGTCATACACACTATAAGTATATCTGAAAGACGTAAAATAAGTTTGAGAATAAGATTCTCATATTGAGAGAGATTGAATCTGGTAGGACCATATAAAAGGCAAATAAGGAAGATATTTGTTGGGCTGGAAGTGATGGTGGTCTGTGCCTCTTATAGGCGTGTTGGATCTATTATGGTTTAGTAATAAACCAAATTGGTTTAGTTTAGTTATGAACCAAAGTTGGTTTGGTTTTAAACTAAGATGGTTTAGTCTTTGAACCAAGCCTATTGCTAATGGATTGAACCAACACATATGTTGTGGGCTTGGTTTTTGGTTTGGGCTTGGGTTATGACTTGCTTTTCAAGTCATAGTGAAGAGGTATATAAATACCCCTTCATAGAACAAGAGAAATTATTAATGAATTTGATTTAAGGATTAAGGACAACCTATTTGAGAATTGGGTTTTCTCCTCTCTCCTCTTCTCTTCCTCTCCTTGTCATCGTCCAACCACAAGGAGGAATCTCCTCCTTATGTCGCCGCCGTCCAATTCCAGTCGGCCGCCTACCTTCGCCACCGGCCCTTTCCGGCCACCACCCTTGCTGGCAGACGTCCAACGCCAACCGGTAGCCGTTGTCCAAGAGATGAACAATAGCCCATAGTTGTTGTCTCGTGGCTGTCGAATAGGAGTTTGGTGCCACCGGTCATTCCGGCCACCTTCGGCCTCCTTCCAGCTAACTACCGCCGACTACAATCGCCGGCAGCATCTCCACCGTCGTCGGATAGCTAGGTGTTGTCTGGGTTTGGTGTCGTCGAGTTACTTTGGTCGTCGGGCACCAAATCGAGCCGTGGATCCTCTCTTGGATCATTTCGTCTTCATGCTTGGCTAGTATCGATCGAAGGCGAAAGCTTGTTGCTCGAGGAGTTGTCTTGAAAGTATCTCGGTGTGGATACCGATAGAGGCTAGCTTTGTGAGACTAGCTAAACGCTTTCTATAAAGTTCGATTACGAACTCGCAGGTATAACCTCGTCAAAGTTATTTTATGTATAGTTATGTCGGACACATGTGTGTCTTGTGGATATGCGTGATGCATGTTGTAATAATTTAAGAAATTATTATGCTTTCACCGTATGTTTTACGAAAATAAAATTTAATACACGCATGAAAACTCTGACATATTACTTAATGGAAACTCCTAGAACATATTTCATTTAGTTCATGTACATCATTTATTATGGTTCATGTATTCAAGATTAATTTAACTTATAACACCGTATGACTTTACTATTAAAATTTGTTTTTCAATTAAAATCACAATGCTAGTCTAAAACTTCATAACTGAGTCCAGCGTGCTTTATGTGAAACTTCGGAAAGACCATCTTGAATCTATATTCTTGCAATTTGACTTCCATATCCATTTTATTTGAATTTATGATTTCTTTTATGAGATTTTATCTTTTCCTTTTATTTTCATTTCTCACTGCGTTTTAATAGTTGTCTTAGAAAAAAAAACACGCAACTATTTTATACTATGGTTTGTAACAGATTGAATTATGCGCCAATTATTGAGTCATATCTAAGCTCGCTAATGCAGCAAAGCTTGGGTATTCAACGGGCTGTCACTTTAGTCTACTATCCCCAAAGCAACCGTCAAATAAAGGCAGTTAATCGCAAGCTCTTGTGGGGATTAAAAACTAAGCTTGATCGCACGAAGTGTAATTGGGTAGAAGAACTCCCCAATGTCCTTTAGGCTTATCGGACAACCTCATGTGACAGTATTGAGATGACCTTCACTATAAGAAAATATCATAATACCAACAGGATTATCGATGAAAATCTTTGTCCGTTGGTATTTATCGACGGAAACTAATTCCGTCGGTATTTACCGACAGAAACTAATTCCGTCGGTATTTACCGACGGAAAAAGAATTCCGTCGAAGACAGCCGTTTTAAAATTTAACCGGGCCTCCCGAAGGAAAAAGAATTTCGTTGGTATTTACCAACAGAATTCTTTTTCAGTCGGTATTTACCAACGAAATTCTTTTTCCGTCGGTAAATACCGACGGGATTGAGTTTCCGTCGGAAACAAATATTGAAAAATTAGGACTGAGCCTTGATTTTTCTTACGCGGTCACCACCAACTACGATTCTTCTCCGCCGATCTCGACTCTGGCGTCCTCCCTGCGGCCGTCCGTCTCCAATAAGCTCTCTCTCTCTCTCTCTCTGAAGCATCTCTTTTCTTGGTCGGCCACCTACTCACGGCCGCAACCTTGGTCGGTCGCCTGCTCGCGGTCGCGACTTTAGCCGGTCGCCTGCTCACGGCCGTGAGCTTGCCCGGCCGCCATCTCATGATCGGCAGGTTGGTCGTGGACGCAACCTTGGCCAGCCGCAAGGTTGGCTGGTCGCAATCTCATGGGAGGCCGCCATCTCACGGGTAGCAGCTTACCTAGTCGCGTTCTCTGCCGACCGACAGGTTGGCCGCGGCTAGCCGCGAGATTGGCCAGTCGCAATCTCGTGGGCCGCCGCCATCTCGTGGGCAGCAGCTTGCCCGACCACGTTCTCTGCCGACCGACAGGTTGGCCACGACCAACCGCGAAGTTAGCCAGCCGCAATCTCATGGTCGGCCGCCATCTCGCGGCCAGCAGATTGCCCTGCCACATTCTTTGTCGGCCGACAGGTTGGCTGCGGCCAGCCCCGAACTTGGTCGGCCGACAGCTTGCACGTCCACCATCTTTTAATTAGCCGGCAGCTTGTCCAAGACCGCGAGTGTGGCCGTGGCCGGTAGCTTGGTCAGGCCGCGAACTTAGCTAACCTAAATATAAATCGTGAGAAGAAATATAAAGAAATTTAGATATACATATTAGAAGAAATATAAATTTAAATATACACTTAAAATAATATTTAGACAACTTGAAGTTGATTATAAGTAATTTAATAAAAATTATAAAGTTTAATATAATACAAAGACCTTGGGTATATAATTTAAATTATTTATATAACTTAAATTTAAAAATCGTGAGAAGACATGACTTTAAAAATTATGCTCATTATGTGCGCATGTTATTAATTATATTATAATATTAAATAAGAATTTTATATTTAAGCTTAATTCAAATTGTACAAGTGTAATAATGTATCAATTTTTTTTGATTTTAAGTAATAATGTATATGAACAAAACTTGGATGTACAATCGATTAGAAAATAGATTTATCAAAGATGATTTTATTACTGAAGTTGAACAGTTTATGAACTTTACTAAGAGTCATCCAGAATGTATGAATGGTGTTGAGTTACGGTGTCCCTGTAATCATTACAAATGTAGAAATAAAGCATTCTGTGATGAGGATATCGTGAAAGTACATTTATGTAAAAATGATTTTGTGTCAAATTACTACAACTTGTACTGTCACAGAGAGCCTTATTTGTATGAACCAATTGGGCCTTCAGGTGGTTCGTCATCTAGCACAACTGCTATTGGGGAATCATCAACTAATGATATTGCAATGCAATCAATGGTTCACGATGCGATGAATGCAGTTGATTATTCTAATATAGATGAAATACTAACACCTGAATATCAGTAATTATATGAAATGTTAAAGACTAGTGAAAGAGAAGTGTGGGATGACATTGATTATTCTCAATTATCAGCTACTATAAGGTTATTGAATATGAAAGCAGAATATCATTTTTCAGAAAGATGCTATGATGACATGTGTCAATTTATGTCAGAGTTACTTCCTGCTGATAACATAATGACTGATAGCTTGTACAGTATAAAGAAAATGGTTAGGGGTTTAGGTTTGCCTGTAGAGAAGATTGATTATTGTATAAACAATTGTATGATATTTTGGAATACAGACAGCGAATTAATTGAATGCAGAATTTGTACTCACCCTCAATATAAGCATCGTACTCGCATACCAAGGAAGAAGAAAAAAATATTGCTTAGAAAGTTATGTATTAATTCCCGTTAACTGCTAGACTTCAACGCTTGTATGCATCTACCTTTATAGCTTGTCACATGATGTTGCATCATGAGCATGAGCATGAAGGAGGTATAATGTGTCATCCTTGTGATTCTCCTGCATAAAAACATTTTGATACTATATTTTCTTCCTTTGCAATGAAATCACGTAATGTGAGAATGCGACTTTTCGCAGATGGATTTCAGTCATTTGGTTAATTGGGACAGCAATATTCATCTTGGCCAGTCATATTAACACCGTACAACATACAATCATGGATGTGCATGAAAGATGAATTCATGTTCCTTACTGTACTTATTCATGGTCCAACTAATCCTAAAGAGAAGATAGATATTTTCTTGCAATCTTTGATTGCTGAGCTGAATGAATTACGGAATGTAGGGTCGGTGACTTATAATGTTGCTAGTAAAACTAATTTTACATTGCATGTTGCCTTATTATGGACGATCAGTGATTTTTCAGCATATTCAATGTTGTTGGGATGGAGCACAGCTGGTAAATTAGCATGCCTACATTGTATGACAGAGTCTGATGCATTTTCATTACCTTGCAGTGGGAAGGTTTCTTGGTTTGATAATCACCGTAAATTTTTACCTGTTGATCACCCTTTTAGGCGAAATAAAAAAAATTCCTAAAGAATTTTGTAGTCAGAAAACTTCCACCAACAATCAAGTCAGGTGAAGAAATCATTGACCAAATAGACAGTTATGGATTCCTACCGGTATCTCAGTCTGGTTCTGATGAGATAAATAAATACATTGTTAGGATATGCAAGTGTGGTTGGAAGAAAAGGAGCATTTTATGGGAGTTGTCATATTGAAAGTATCTACTCATTCGACATAATTTAGACGTAATGCATGTTGAAAAAAATATCTTCGATAATATATTCAACACTGTCATGAATGTGCTTGGAAAAACTAAAGATACTACAAAATCACGTGAAGAATTAAAGGAACTTGTGAGCAGATCGGAGTTGCATCAGAATGAAATAGCCAATAAATTTTCAAAGACTTGTTATACATTAGACAAATATGGTAAGCAAGTTTTATGTATTTGGTTGAAAGAAATCAAATTCTCAGATGGGTATGCGTCAAATATGGCTCGATGTGTGGATATGAACAGGTTAAAGATGTTTGGAATGAAAACTCATGACTGTCAGGTGTTCATGCAACGACTTATTCCTATAGCATTCCATGACCTATTTCCTAATAATGTTTGGCAAGCACTTACGGAATTGAGTCTATTTTTCATAGATTTGACGAGGTGTATTATGACGGTCGATATGCTTCGGCTACAAACAAACATTCCTCTCATACTATGTAAGTTGGAGCACATATTCCCATCAATTTTTTTTGATTCAATAGAACATCTACCAGTATATTTATCTTACAAAACACTTATAACTAGTCCTATGCAGTACAGATGGATGTATCCGTTCGAACGATTTTTGAGAAAATTAAAGAATAATGTTCATAAAAAGCAAGAGTTTAGGGCTCAATATGTAATGCTTATTTGGTTGAAGAAGAATCGTCTTTCTGCTCATATTATTTTGTCGATAATGTCAAAATCAGACATCGCAAGTGCCCTCAAAATTCTGATGATACTCAGCCGATAGACCCACAGATGCTTTCTATTTCCAAGTTTTCTGGTAAGCCATTGGGCGCATCTGTTTCGAGATGATTAAATCAACAAAAATATCATGTTGCAAGAACATACATACTCCTAAACTGTGATGAGGTCAAACTCTACATAAAGTGAGTTGACTTTTATAATCATACATTTATCCCGTTTTATCTAGATGGTTGATATCCCAATTGTTCATCATATTACCTTCTTTCACAGCTTGTACGAAC
>JBBUKS010000001.1:6234778-6250400 GCA_038050645.1 Hedychium gardnerianum | reverse complement strand
GCATGAATTAATTTAAGCTAAATTAATGTCATCTAAAAAGGTGGGAGCCAAAATACATGCAACTAACATCAAGTAACAACCTTCACACTTCATCACAACCATACACACACAACATGTATTTAATTACACAAACCTAGTACAACTCATCCAAAATAATCCAACAACAACTATTTTCCTTAACTTCAACAATTACTACCAATTGATCTTCCATAAAACTATATACATATGAAATTAAATTCATACCACCATCCAAGTTCACTATTCCATTTAATAATCCATATCCAATTCCAATGAAACAAAGCTACAAATTGATACAACAAACTCATATCTAAAATTCAAATACTAAGCTTCCAAAATCATAAACTCAACTACTAAACATAAATCCATTCCACATAAATTCCATCCCTTTACACCAACAAAGTTAACTATAATTCATTCATAAAAATCAAAGTCATATCTACACAACTAAAACTAATTTATACTTCATCAACAGATTCAAATCCATGTCCACACCATTAATGCTAACTACAATTCCATCTACACATGATTCTCAATCCAATAACAACAACTCATCACCAAATATAGTTAAAACTTACCCAATAACAGTGATGATCAAATCCACTTAACCCTAGCTCTGTCAAGAACTCACAGTGGTTGGAATAGTAAATCAACGAACTCGGAAAACCAAAAAATCTGATCAGAACATACATTTGATTGTTAAACTCACTCAGATCATTACTAACATAGACTTACCACAACTGACAGGTGATTACCGGAACTCCTGAGTTCTGGCCGAAACAGGGGGGTGGCCAGAATCAAGCCAGGCAGTGGCTGCGGCTACCAGCTGCGACCAAACCAACAATTAGAAAGAGTAGAGATCAGCAGTTGATCCCTCAAAATAAATCGAGTTCAGTTGAACTAACCGGCGATGATGTTGATGATCGGAACAGGAGAAATGGAGAAGACCGCGGCTGCATGAAATCACTCAGCCGACACTGGTGCTGTAGTGGCTAGACAACTTGGGGTAAGCAGCTCCCGCGGCAATCCTTCCTGACCGGAGAAAGGCGGCTGTCTTTGGCCCGTAGAAGCAAGCATCAGCGATGGCGAGCCGTTTGGTCGAGTGGGGAGAGGAGAAATCGCAAAGAGAAGAAGGATATCCGCAGTAGAGAAAACTCGTGCTAGGGCAAAGGAGTGCGGCGACGCCTCTGTTTGAGGAGAAGATCGTGAGAGGGGGAGAAGTCAGCGGTGTAAATCGGCGGAGAGTCGGGGATGAGGCTAAATGAATAGTAAAAAGATCGAGTGAATGAGGAAAGGAGGAGATCAGTTTAAGGAGAAGAGGAAAACTTAGGTTTTTAATTATCTTTTAAACTTAGGTTTTAATAATACATATCAGGATTTAATTAATTAAATTTATAGCTCAAAGAATTTCACTTAGGCTTAATTTTTTCAAAACTTAGCTTAAATTGAATCAATCAACTCCCGTTTAAATAGAGATAACTCTAAATAATTCGTATAATTTTGGTTAGATCCCCAAAAACTTTCCAAAAGTCCCCAAAATTTATATAGGGTTTTTTCCCGATTAACACCCATTTTATTTTATTTTATTTTATTTTTTCATATTTAACAAATTTTGCTTCAGAGGTCCCTTCATGAAGCTCCAGGAACTTCTCCTAGAGTTCTTTGGCGGAGTCGTAGGAGCTAATCCGGTTGACTTCCTAAGGTGGTAGTACGATTAGTAGATGAAATTCTTCTTTGTCGTTTGCCATGAAGTCTTCTCTTTGCTTTTTGTTCCAGCATAGTTCTTTAATTTCTTCTCTGTTTTCATTCTTTGGAACTTCAAAATCATATTTTATTGTTAGTAAAATGTCAAAGTTAGTTTTGAAATATACCTCCATTTTGCATTTCCACACAGTGAACTCCCCCTCGAATTTCGGTGGGTGGATTCTTGATTCGGCCATCTTCGTGTTGCTTTAGTTGGCAGTTAGTCCTTCTAAAGCGGTTGAGCTCTGATACCATTTGTAGGATCGGGTGGACAAACTAGAGGGGGGGGAGGGGTGGGGTGAATAGCCTGCAAATCAAATATTCTAATTCTCTTGCTATCGAACTAAGTAAGGACACACACATTAATTTTGCATAAATAAAATTAACATAAAAAATAATAAGAGGGACAATATTTTACTTAGTTACAACCTGGGTAGTTGTTAATCTAAGACTATGAATGACTCCACTATCAAAACTCCTTTTTTGAGCAAGCGTCGGAGGTGGAGAAACCTCTTACAGAGTTGAACGTACAGGAAAGTAGAAAGTTACAACAGTTAAAGTGAGTGTGTTTTCTCAAACTAGAGGACAGAGCCTCTATTTATAGCAAACCGGTAGAAATGACTGTTTTCTTGATGTGACACTTTTGGGGGCATCCCGGATGGATGGGGGCATCTCTATCAGGCTGAGTCATAATCCACAACAATGTTCTGCTGATCTAACATATCAGGGGTGCCTCTAATGCATTGGGGGCGCCTCAAGCAAGCTGACGTGGATCCTAGTTCTGCAACGACTCTTTCGGCGCTTGAGGCATCTCCATTCAATCGGGGCGCCCTCATTCATAGGCGGGCGAGGTGCCTCCATTCGATGGGGGTGCCTCCAGCGGCTAACGGGTGAGGCGCCTCCATTCGATGGGGGCGTCTCCAGCGCCTGGCTTCACCAGGAAGCCTCCATTCAATGGAGGCGCCTTGAATGGTCAACCTCAGAGTTGACCATTCTTCCTTTGGCTCATCTTGGGTGATTTCTGGTCGTTTGAAGTTGAGCTCACCCGAACCCAACTTTGACCTTCTCCTCAAGAAGACTTCCTCCCCGGCTTCTCGTCCCTTGAATCGCTTCCTTCTTGCCTCGCGTCCCTCAGACCACGTTCTTCTCACTCCACTGGTGTACTATTCCGCAGCTCCTCGTCCCTTGGATGCACTGAGCCTATCGACTCATTTCTCGTGTCATCCTTCTCGCTTGCTACGTCTTTCGCTCGACTTCTTGTGTTCCTAAGTTCCTGCACACTTAGACACAAGATATCAAATACAAATAGGACCTAATTTAACTCGGTTGATCACATCAAAACTAACCCGAGGTACTTACAGTCTTTAGTTCCTCTTATGTATTTAAGGATTTTCTTGACAGCTACCTAATGATCTATCCCTGGATATGACTGATATCTGCTCGTGACACTCAGAGCGTATGATACATTGAGCCTAGTACATATCATAACATATATGATTGATCCTATAGCGAACTCATATGGGATCTGACTCATGCAAATTATATCGTCTTGTGTGCTCAAGCACATAGACTTCAAAAGGTGAATCACATGTCTCATGGGAAGAAAAACCTTTCTTGTATTCATCCATGCTAAATTGTTTTAGCACTTTATTTATGTATGTAGACTGCGAAAGACCAAGTAACCGTCTTGACCTATCTCTATAGATCTTGATCCCTTGGATATAAGTTGCTTCTCCCATGTCTTTCATGGAGAATATTTTGGATAACCAAACTTTGACTGACTGTATAATAGGCACATCATTTACTATGAGTAATATGTCATCTACATATAACACCAAAAACACAACCACACTCCCACTAACCTTCATGTACATGCAAGGTTCATCTGGATTTTGTGAGAAATCAAACTCTTTGATTACCTCATCAAAATGGATGTTCCAACTCCTGGATGCTTGGTTCAATCCATAAATGGACCGTTGAAGCTTGCATACTTTATTTTTGTCAACAGATGTGAAACCCTTAGGTTGTATCATATACACATCTTCAGAACAATTTTATTGAGGAAAGTTATTTTCACATCCATTTGTCATATCTCATAATTATAATGAGTTGTTATGGCCAGGAGTTTTCGAATGGACTTAAGCATGACTAATGGTGAGAAGGTTTCGTCATAGTCAATACCTTATTTTTGACAATAGTCTTTCGCCACTAATCTTGCTTTGTAGGTAATCAAATTACTATCCATGTGAGTTTTCTTCTTAAAAACCCACTTGCACCCAATAAGTGTTATGCCTTCGGGTAGGTCCACAAAGTTCCAAACTTGATTTTCATACATGAAATTCATTTCTGATTTCATAACTTTTAACCATTTGTCTCTTTCTAAACCTTTCAGAACTTCTTCAGAGCTAATAGACTCCTCATCCTCAATGAGCAACACATCTTTCGATTCACTTATGATAAATCCATATCTCTCAAGAATTAGACGTGTCTTACTAGATCTACGAAGAGGTGGTGTAACTACAAGTTCAACTGTTACATGATCCTCATGAGTAATTAGTTGTGGTTCTTGATTAGACATCTCTTCGGTGTCTACTGGAGTCTCTTGAACTATCCCAAATTCAACCTCACTCCCACTGTTTTCCTGTAAGAGAAACTCTTTCTCTAGGAACATAATATGCCTTGAAACAAACACTTTTTATTCCAAGGGATAATATAATTGATAACCCTTTGTTTCCTTAGAGTAACTAATAAATAGACACATATCAGACTTAGCATCTAGCTTATCTGACATAGTCCTCTTCACATAAGCAGGACAATCTCATGTCTTCAAATAAGACAAATGAGGTTTTCTTGCCATTCCATATCTCATATGAAGTAGTAGAGACTACCTTAGTTGGGACCCTGTTTAGCAAGTAAACAGCTGTCTCGCATGTGTGACCCCAAAAGGATTTGGGAAGACTTGCATGATTCATCATCGACCTAACCATGCCCAATAAGGTTTGATTTCACCTCTCTGACATACTATTGTGTTGTTGTATGTAAGACAGAGTCTATTGAGAAAATATGCCATTGTCCCTGAGATAATCTAGAAACTCTTGGATTAAGTATTCGTCACCTCGATTTGATCAAAGTATTTTGATACTTTTACCAAGTTGTTTCTCTACTTCATGTCTAAATTCTTTGAAATTTTTAAAGGCCTAAGACTTGTATCTTAATTGATACACATACCCAAATTGTGAGTGATCATCGATAAAGGTAATGAAGTAGCTATAACCTCCTTATGCTTGAGTTGACATGTGTCTACATACATCGGTATGTATAAGACCCAATACATCATTCTCGCATTGACTTTTTCTCTTAAAAGGTAACTTAGTCATCTTGCCTTTTAAGCATGAAGCACATGTATCAAATGAATCTAATTCAAAAGATTCCAAAATGTCGATCTTTTGCAATTTGGTCATGTGTTTCTTGCTTATATGGCCAAGGCAACAATGTTACGTGTCAGAGGTTAATTGATCGTCTCTTCGAGCATGTTTGTTGCTCGTTTCGATATTGAATATGTCATTGGATATGTCTAGCACGTAGATCCCATTGTATAATGTTCCAGTCCCATAAAGAACACAATTAACTAATTACCATTCAAAGTTATGTAACAACAATTGTTATTAAAAGTTAGATGGAAAACTTTTCTATTTAAGTAATAAATAGAAACAATATTCTTTATTAACGAAGGAACCTAAAAATAATTATCCAATTTCAAAACTAGTCCACTAGGGAGTTTTAACAAATAAGTTCCTATGGCTATAGCTGTAACTTTTGCTTCATTGCCAATTTACAAATTTTATTCTCCCTTGACTCGTCTTCTACTATTCCTTAGCCCTTGTTTGACATTATATATGTGTGAGGCACACCCTATATTTGTCACGCCCCGGAGGTACATTTGTCCATCGATACGGACGATACCCCCTTGTGACAATCTTAGATACAACATGATATGAGTCCACAAAATAGGAATCAACAAAACCATGCAGGGTAGTTAAAAATAACAAACCAGAGTAAGAAATAATAAAAACAAAGGGGTTCATCCAAATATAAATCCAAACTCGACTGCGTGCCGGCACGACTTAAAACACCATGTAACCTGACCAAAGTAAAGACCCAAAACAACCAAAAGTCCAAATACATGTTAATTATTACAACTCAAGTTCAATAACCAAAATGCAAAAGTAAAGCAAACCGAAGAAAAAGGATAAATCAACGCTCGATATGAATGAGATGACGCAGACAAGATCCTCCAAGCGATACAACTCAACATCTACCTGCTAACCTAAAAATAAAATAGAAAGCAAGGGGTAGTGAGTACAAAAGAATACTCAACATATATAAGAAGATAGTGCATAATCCATATAAGTGTAAAGAGATTTAATAGGGTATACAGTCTCAAAGGAAAAATATACTCATCAACCGTAAGATAACATATGTATGCATCTACTACATAATCACCCTACTCAGCTGCACATACTATCATGAGTAGTGCCAGGTAATGATCAACATGGGTACAACATCTCATATGCATGTACCAGTGATGGTAACAGAAATAAATCAACATATATGAGATCAATGCTCCACCACAAGATATAAAGATAACCAAGACACTTAGCTATCAGCTATGAACTGTGGGAGAATGTTCTACCATGAATGACCTCATGGACAGTCCAAAATGTCAGGGTCCCTTTCTGTGGGAGAATGCTCTACTACGAATGGCTTCATGGGTAGATAAGATGTAGCTATCTAGCTACGGGCTACGGGCTACGGGAGAATGCTCTACCATGAATGACTTCGTGGGCAGCCCAGGGTATAACAATCCCTATCTAGGAGAGGAAAAAACTCATGCATAGACTAGATGTATACAGTCAAGTAATAAACAAAAAATAGCATAACTACGACTCTCTCACACCTAAAGGAAGACATAATCGATAGCATGCATGCAACACCATGATGAGTAGGATACAAATAATCTCATCGTCGTATATGCCTATCTATGCAATGTACACAATCACATCCATCAAGACAAATCAATTATAGTACACGTCAAGTACGTGTTTACAACTACAAATCATAAATGTACTATAATAACTAGCATGTTACATCACCTAAAATACACTCCACACACGTGTTTACAACTACAAATCAGAAATATACTATATCAACAAGCAAGTTACATCACCTAAAATACATGTCACATACGTGTCCACCTCTATAAATCATAGATGTATGAAATGATTTACATGATAAATTATCCTAGATACACGCCACACACATGCTTACGACTACATGACATGAGTATATAAAAAACTAGCATATATAAATAAATACACGTCACACGTATGTCTAACAACTACATGAGTATACAATCTTATGAATGTTCCTAACGTACATACCATACACGTATGCACACTACAAGAAATGGAACAAAAGAGCTGCATGGATGTAAATTGATCAACTCAAAGTACAAGCAATCAAGTGTCAAGCATCATGTGGTATGCAAACAGAATTAAGGTAAACACAGATACTACTTTAATGAAAACATATCATGCACTAAGATCAATATCCACTAAAGGGGTCAAGTAAGAAATACCCGGTTCAAAATAGATTATGCCAAATGTCCTCAGATCCGACGCTCCATCTCGAGTCTGGATCCTATATGTATCAATACAAAAACTATAGAAATACCAGATTAATACGAGTAACAAAACTCACCAACTAAAATGATACAGATTAAACATCTTATTAATGGATCAAATAGGCCCCAAATTAACACATAGGGGTTCGTTATCCCAATCCAATTAACCAAAGCACTAAATCCACATATCAACTCCTCAATAGCTAATTTGATTTCCAATCCATACCCGAGGTTATCGTTTAGCCTAATTGATACTAAATTCAAATACAAGGAAACCTTAACCACGATTAACTCTAACAATTAGGTTTCATTCAAAATTCTAGGATGTAATTATGTAAGAACAACATATCAACACAAATTTGAATCCACAACCATAATTTACCTGTTGTGATGAGTTGCTGACTACCCTAGGATGGACAAAATAGAGGTGGGCTGACCAATGATGGCTAGACTGGCCGAAGCAGCAATGACGGCAGCAAGATTAGATCTGACCTAGATCTGGCCGGAGGACTGTGGTGGCCGGCGACTGTAGATGGTGATGCCAGTCGATAGAGGGTAACGCCGACGACGTGTTAGATCTGATCCGATCTATGGTGGCCGACGACAAGGGATCGGGTAGAGCAAAGATGGCAGGAGCAAGGTCGAAGAAGGTCTGGCTGCAGATCGGGTCTTCCCTAGATGGCCAAACCTGGTCAGAGCAGTGGCGGCGACGACCAACCTCCAGAGGGAAAGAGGGAGAGGAGAAAGAAGATCGGGGCTTGGCCTCTCCAATCAAGATATGGTCGTTTCTTGTGGCATGTGGTGGCCGACAATGAGGGCAGCGACATCAGTGAAGCTAGGTCGGCGGTGGAAAGGGAATCAGAGAAGGCTGCTCCTCTCCGATCACTATCCGACCTTGGCTGTAGGTTGTGGCTGTGGCCAACAGTGATGGATGCCAACAACTGAACTCCAGAGGAGAAGAGAGGATCGGCGGTGGCTGTGAGCTGGAGATTGGAAGAAGAGGGGAAAAGAAGATGGAGATCGGGTTTGGGGGATTGGGAGAGGTGAGGGAAAATCAGGTGAAATTGGAAGAGGAAACTAGGCTTTTATAATCTTGACCTAGGTTAATTAATTGTAACCTTAGGTTAATGAAATCAATCAACTCCCAGCTTAAGTGATATTCTAAACAGGCTCCCTCAAAGCCTAATAGATTTATCCTCTTAAAAATATCATACGAATTCAATTTAAATCCCGAAAAATTCTTTAAATTTTTTAAAAATTTCCCTAAGGTTATTTCTTAATCCCCACTTATTATTTTATTATTATTTATTTATTGAATCTTACATTCTCCCCCATTGATAATAATTTGGTCCCCAAATTTACTATATAGGTGTGATAGCTAAATAATAGCATATTCAATCAGTTTAAGCACTAAAGAAACTGTACGCACCTTAAGTAAACAGGTGAGGAGCTTAGATCTTATCCTCAAGCTCCCAGGTTGCCTCTTCATCAATATGATGTTGTCATCCAACCTTGACGAGTAGGATGATTCTGTTCCGCAACTAGCACTCCTTGCAATCAAGAATTCACATAGGAACCTCCTCATAAGTTGCATCAGGCTGGAGTGGGATCGATAAGTCCCTTAGAACGTGAGTAGGGTCCAGCACATACTTCCTCAACATGGATACATAGAACACATTATGTACACTTGCAAAGGTCGATGGTAGTGTCAACCGATAGGCTACCTCACTTATCCTCTCAAATATTTGAAAGGATCCGATATAACGAGGAGCCAACTTTCCCTTTAGATCAAATCTCTTAACCCTTTTAGTGGGTGAAATACGCAGAAACACATGGTCACTCATGGTGAACTCCAAAGGTCTCCGTCTCCGATCTATGTAACTCTTTTGTCGATCTTGGGCTTCCAACATTCTTCGTCTAATGATGCATACTAACTATGCATTATGCTAAATGCTCTGTGACCCCAAAATTTATGGTTCACCAACTTCTTCTGAAGAGTAGGTGATTTACACGCTCTACCATATAAGGCCTCAAATGACATCATCTGAATAGCTGAATGATAACTATTATTGTATGCAAACTCTACTAAGTGCAAATGATCTTCCCAATTGCCTCCGAAATCCATAGCACACGCTTTCAACAAATCCTCAAGTGTTTGTATAGTGCACTTTGACTGTCCATCTATTTGCGGGTGAAATGTTGTACTAAAACGAAGCTCCGTACCCAAGGCTTGCTGAAGACTCTGCCAAAATCATGAAGTGAAACGCAGATCTCTATTAGAAATGATACTCAATGGTATATCATAAAGTCTGGTAATCTCTCTACAATATAACTCTGTCAGGCGATCCAAAGAGTCGGTCCTATTGATCGGTAAAAAAGTGTGCAGATTTGGTTAATCGATCAACGATCACCCAAATTATATCATGTCCTTCTCGTGTCTGGGTAACCCCACTACAAAGTCCATAGTGATATGCTCTCACTTCTATTCTGGTATCTGAATCTTCTAAAGCAACCCTGTTGGTCTCTGATGTTTATCTTTCACTTGTTGGCATACTAGACATCGAGATACAAAATTTGCAATGTCTTTCTTGATGCCATTCCACCAATAGGAACGTTTCAAATCTCTATACATTTGAGTACCACTCGGATGGATCGCAAATCTGGATCGATGTGCTTCATGGAGTAAATCCTCTTTGATAGAATGTGTCTTAGGAACACATAATTTTCCTCGAAAGTTTAAGATTTCATTCTCATCACATGAGAATTTTGGCTGTTGTCCCGTGACCACTCTGCTACACAGAAAACGCAGATGCTGATCACTACCTTGAGCTCCTTTAATCCACTCGACTATATATGACTGAGCAACCATGGATACCAATATCCCACCCTTTTTTGTCCCAATTCTATTAGTCCCATCTCTGTGAAACTCTGCACCAATTATGTAACTACTATCCGATGACAAGCCATAACCCCTTGGGATTTTCTACTCAAAGCATTTGCTGCCACATTGGCTTTCCTTGGATGATAGTTGATAGTACAGTCATAATCCTTCAAAAATTTCATTTATCTCCTTTACCTGAGATTCAATTCCTTCTAAGTAAATAGATACTTAAGGCTTTTATGATCCGTGAAAATCTAAAATGTGATCCCATACAAATGACGCCTCCATATTATTAGTGCAAAAATAATCGCTGCTAGCTCCAAATCATGAACAAGATAATTCTTCTCATGATCCTTCAGCTAACGAGAAGCATATGATACTACCTGTTCATGTTGCATTAGAACTATACCTAACCCCTAGAATGATGCATCTATATAGAGCACAAATCCATCTTCACCAGAGGGGAGCACAAGAACAAGTGAAGTTATCAATCTTTGTTTGAGCTCCTGGAAACTTGTCTCACAAGTCTCGGTCAAGGTAAATTTTACTCCCTTCCAGATAAGTCAAGTCAATAGTAAAGCAATAATGGAAAAACTCTCTATAAATCTTCGGTAATATCCAACCAGTCCTAAGAAGCTACGAATTTCCTGTATTGTCCTTGGCTGCTCCAAGCTAGTAACAACCTCTATTTTCTGAGGATCCACAAATACTCTACTAGAAACAATATGTTTGAGAAATCCCACAAAGGACAGCCAAAATGCACACTTGCTGAACTTCGCATAAAGATGTTCTCATCAAAGCGTCTCCAGAGCTATGTGAAGATGTTGTTTGTGTTCCTCATCAGACCATGAATATATCAAAATGTCGTCAATGAAGGCAAGGACAAACTGATCTAAATACTCTAGGAATATCCGGTTCATCAAGTCCATGAAAACAGCAGGAGCATTGGTAAGCCCAAATGACATCACCAAGAACTCATAATGCACATACCGGGTTCGTAATGTTGTCTTCTGTACATCTGCATCCCTTCTCTAAGCTGATGATAGCCTGAGTGTAAGTCAATCTTAGACTATACACAGGTATTTTTTGAGCTAGTCAAAAAATCCTCTATTTGTGGCAGGGGATATTTGTTCTTGATGGTTATTGCATTCAGTTGTCGATAGTCTATACATAGCCTTAGTGATCCATCCTTTTTTTTGACAAAGAACACTGGAGCTCCCCATGGGGAGATACTAGGGCGAATAAATCCCATATCCAATAACTCTTGTAACTGAATCTTAAGCTCTTCTAGTTCCTTTGGTGCCATGCGGTATGGAGTCTTTGATATCGGTGTTGTATCCGAAATAAACTCAATCATAAAATCTACTTGCCTCCATGGGAGCAAGCCTGGAAGTTCTTCTAGAAACACGTCATGACATTCTCGTACAATATGAACATTTGGGAGATGCATAGCATAACTCTCATCATCCTTTATCAATAACAATAAATATCCATGAAAACCATGGGACACTAGCTTTTGAGCTTGCAGTGCTGAAATAAGAGCAATTCCCTCATTTTTTGTCCCAATGAAGTCCCAAGAGGGTTGACCTAAAGGTCAGAAAGTGATTACTCTCGCTTGGCAATCGTCTGTAGCCTGGTGAGTGGCCAACCAGTCCATGCCTAAGATGATATCAAATTCTATCATTTTAAGTACTTGTAGATCCACTGTAAGGGTATGACTATCAAAGTCCAAGGGGCATCCCTTGACTTCTTGATTAATGGTCAGCACCTCTCCAAATTATTCTATGAGATACAGCTAATCTATGTGATCTAAGTATAGGTATTCTATGAATTTTACCCAAAAATACTCGAGATATAAATGAATGTGAACTACAAGTATCTATCTATCCACAAATCAGTAAGGGCAGAATAAATTGAAACAATACCCCGAAAGACCAATCCCTCGGCCTGCTGCACCTCCTCCTGAGTAACTGCATAAACACGTCCAACCTTTGGATTTGGCGGCATCTCTAGAGCAGATTGAGGATGAATCGACTGAGCGGTAGTCGAATGGTGAAACTGAGGATGGGGTATACGATAAAGATGAGGTGGAGGAGGTATGTACTGATGTGCTGGATATGCCGGATAAGAATGGGCTACTATAGGGTTCTGCAAGGTCATAGGTATTGCTGAGTGCTCCTAACCCTGGATATGATATACTTGTGTCTATGGTGGCGGCACTCACTGCTGTTGTGAAGAATAATGAGTCTTCTGAGATCCTTTCTGCGATCGAGGCTGGGTAGATCGATCCCCCATCGAGGATACATCAGTAGTCTCCAACTTCACCCTCAAAGTGCAATCATGACTCATATGTCCCGAAAGCTTATAATAAAAGCATATAGTCTGGTCCAGCGAACATTCTGGTTTGGTATGACTCCTGGAACCACACTGAAGGCATCAGAATAACCTAGTGTCATTCTTCTGATTTTGTTGTTGGGAACGAGAAGATCCTGATGATGATCATCTTGTCTTCTGTGGTCGAGAAGACTCCCCAGTAGTAGCTCATGAGTCTTTGTTCCTATCTTCTCTTTCCTGTCCAAAAAACTGATGCTTCTGACCAGAAGACCTATTCTGGGATGTCTTCTTATCATTTTCTTTTACTCGAGACACCTGCTGCTGAGTCAACTCTATAAATAAGGCGCGATCCAACGCGTCCCGATAAGTGCTGACAGAAGTCCCTAACATCCTAATCTGAATATAAGCTGCAAGATCCTGAGTAAACTGAAATATCCAATCATTGTCCTGAGCTATAAGGTGAGGAAAAAATTCTTCTAGTTGGCTAAATTCTGCACTGTACTCTGTCATAGTACGCTCACCCTGCTTAAGACTCAAAAATTCCTGACATCGTGCCATGCAAAAAGTAGCGAAAAAATATTGTCTCTCAAAAACCTCTCGAAATAAAGTCCAAGTGACTTGCTGCTCCCCAAAAATCGTCTGTTGCATCTTCCACCAAGTAACCGCCTAATCCCGTAGATGGTATGCAACCAATTCAACCTTCTCAGCATCAGAGCAAGTCATATACCCGAATGTATCTTCCAGGTTGCATAACCAAGCACGTGCAACCTGTTGGTGCAGTTTGCATTAATAGTCTAACCTTGAGTTTTGATGTATGACAACAGGTCAAAGTTAGACATTTATTGTTTAACAAGTTGAGCTAAGTGTGCATGTTAACTAACTTGACGGATCTAGAGGACTAGACACCAGGATTAAGTCCATATGTGCGATTCTGGCAGAAAATTCAACTGGTTCAGAGAGGACCAGACAATTGATAGGAAGTCTAGTCGGGTCAGGGAGGACCAGACGATTGGTTGAAGTTCAGATGTGGGATTCCGGCAGGAAGACCTGGTGGGTCAGAGATCATAAGTCGAGGAGGTTACTCAGCAAATGGTAAGCAAGGTAAGAAACTAGAGGAGTGAATCCAGTGATGATGAGTCCCCGGTAGGGACTTAGGCGCTGGTCTAACTTAAGTCCAAAGTGGAACTCTAAGTTGAGACCATGATTAAATCCTGGTCGTGGTAGGATGGGATTTAAGTCATACTTATATGCATTAATTATATTTGCTAACTCTTTTATTGCAAGCATTTTGTATGAACGTATTTTGTAGGAGTTAAAACAAAAGTTAGCTTCGAATGAATAGTGCTCGGGGTGCTAGAGGCACCTCAGCGCTGGAGGCGCTGGAGGTGCCTCGAATGGCTAGGGCGCCTCAGCGCTGGAGGCGTCTTGGATGGCTGGAGGTGCCTCAATACTTGGATAAGCACTGTTGACCCACGGAGCTGATGGAGGCGCCCTGGAGTGCTCAGAGGCGCCTCAGAGTGGATAAGTAGTGAGTTATTCGAATCAAATTAGCCTCAATGGAGCCACCTCAGAGCATTGAGGCACCCCCAATGAGCTATAAGAGAGCATCTCAATCAGCAGCAAAGAATAACACTTTCGAACGCTGTTTCTACTTTTTACTGCTGCCCCCGGCTCCGAAACTGATGTACTACGATCCTGCTGCATCAGACTGACACCGAAACTACTTTCTATAGTAGAATCATCACCAACACATGAGCTTAACCCATCTTTATCTTCACGTGTTGGTAATGAAGTAATTGTAGTTACTTTACTTGTTTCAATTATTGCATAGGGAAGTGTAGGGTTGTTACACTTCCCTCATCTTGTATTTAGTTTCTCTGTCCGAGGGTTTTCGGAAGAGAATTAGTGGATTGCCCAATGATACAATCCGAAGGGCCGTGAACCTTGGAGTAGGAGTCGGCGAAGGCTCCGAACCAAGTAAAACCAATCGAGTTATTTTTCTTTTACTTCTTTTTACTTCCACTACGCACTCGATTTTTTGACGAGTTTTTCAAAACCAGAAAAGAAAATTTTAAAACACATGATTCACCCCCTCCCCCCCATGTGCACTCGATCCTACAAGTGGTATTAGAGTGGGGTTGCTTTGAACTAGTATAACTACGCCTTTTTTTCGATTTTGCATTTACATTTTTTTACCGTAAGTCAGAATTAGTGCAATCACCTCTTCTGACAAAATTCTCACTATTTTTTCTTTTATTATTTTTTTCAAAAGTGGTGCAACACCACTTAAGCCAATTTTTATCACTTTTATCTCTTTTTCTCTCGCACTACTAATCCAAGACTAAGTCTTGGGACATTTGTGTGTTTTATTCTACTGTGTGTAGAAATTAAATGGCATAAAACGAGGGTTACAACACTATCCACCCACTGCTATTCAACAGAGATGACTTCCCATACTGGAAGATGAGGATGGAGGTTTACTTGAAGACTGACATTGAACAATGGTTCACGGTACGACGAGGGTACACAACTCCAACGAACAATTCCAGCAAAATCCTTGAACCAGAAGAGTGGAACCCAAACATGAAGAAGAAGGCACAAACTGACAACAAAGTTCTGAACACTCTTCAATGCGGGCTAACGAAGGAAGAGCTGAACAGAGTTAGTCCCTTTGACAATGCAAAAGAGTTGTGGGACAAACTAATCGAGCTTCACGAGAGTTCAAGCGACTCAAAGGTAACGAAAAGAGACCTTCTTTTAAATATTTTATTTAATATTAAAATGTAGGACAAAGAAACCGCAAGTCAACTACATGCGAGGATCAAGAACATCCTCAACTCGCTCCACCTGATCGGCCACCAACTTGAGAATCGGGACGTCATAAGGTATACCTTAAACTCGTACCTCAAAATGCACTGTGGGCATCTATAATAGATGCTTATAAAGTTTCGAGGAATCTTTCC
>JBBUKS010000001.1:6183428-6206045 GCA_038050645.1 Hedychium gardnerianum | reverse complement strand
TTGAACGAACATAAACAAGCTCTTATCAAGCCGAACACCAAGCTTGTTCACGAACGTTTGGTTCATTTACAGCCCTATTTGCAAGGGTATAATATTCGTTGTCATGTGAGCCAAGTTTTAAATTATTAAAATTTATTTGATAAAATAATTAAGTTAGGTCAATTCTAAAATAAACTAAATATAAAAGTTGTAGATATATTTTTTATATATAGGGGAAATTTTTAATTTTTTAATTTATTTTCTTTTAATAATATAAGGTAGTCGTGGAAGGACTACTAAGATAATGAATTTTATCTTTGACGAATAGAATGAACTAAGCTATTAAAATAATTATTTAAATTTAACTCGATTATTTTTTACGCATTCAAAGTTTGGAATTATTCAAAAGGCACATCAAAATTTGAGAATACCCAAAAGCGCACCTCTTTCAAGTTTGACCTCTCTCTCAAAGTTAATTTTTTCTTTTCTTTCATATCTCTTTTGCATACAATAATCTCTTTACTCTTAAATTAAATTAAACTTGTATCTCGTCTTTGCATGCCCGAAGGATCTGAATTAGCACTATCATAGTCTGGTTTAATTCCGATCAAATCCAACGTGAGCATGATTTTCCAAAGACCAAGACTATATTCTAACTGAAAGTTAGCATAATATTATAGCACCTCCGGAGAGGCCAAAATAAGCAATGGAGGACACTGTTAGATTTCTTGAAATCTCAGAAATCCACAAAACTTGAAATGGATCCAATCGGACCTGTCTAGGTTTATTAGTGAGTTTTGATCGAAATACACTGATAAACCTAGCTAGGTCTGATTGGACTCATTTAAGATCCTATGGGTTTCTGAGACTACAAGGAATCCAACGAGACCCTCTATTGCTTATTTTGACTTATCCGGAGGTGCTACAATGTTATGCTAACTTTCAACTAGAACATGATCCTAGTCTCCGGGAAATCAGGTTCACGTTGAGCCTTATCTGAATTAGACCAGCCTCATCATAGTGTTGATTAAGATCCTACAGGCCCAGTTTAATTTAGATCAAGCCCAATGTGGGCCTGATTTCTCGGAGAGCAAAATCACATTCTAGCTGAAAGTTAGCATAACATTATAACACCTCCGGAGAAGCCGAAATAAGCAATGGAGAGTACCGTTGAACTCCTTCCAGTCTCAATCCCATATGACCTGAAATGGGTCTGACTCAATCAAACATGTCTAGATTCATCTATGAGTTTCAATCAAAATCCATTGGTGAACCTAGACAGATTCGATTTAACCAATTTCAAGTTCTATGGGTTTCTAAGAATGCAAGGACTCCAATGGTACCATCCATTGCTTATTTCGGCCTCTTCAGAGGTGTTATAATGTTATGCTAACTTTCAACTAGAATGTGATCTTGATCTCCAGAAAATCAAGCCTACGTTGGGTTTGATTTGAATCAGACCAAGCCTGTGGTAATGTTGATTCAGATCCTCCGGGCCTGATTTGATTCAAGTCAAGGCCAACGTGGGCTTGATTTTTCGGATATCAGGATCACGTTCTACCTGAAATTTAGCATAGCATTATAGCACCTCCAGAGAGGCTAAATAAGCAATAAAGAGCATCGTTGAACTCCCTGCAGCCTCAGAAACCCACAAAACATGAAATGTGTCCAATCGGACCTGTCAATGTCCTTTAGTAAGTTTTGATCAAAATTTACTGATGGACCTAGACGGGTCTAATTGGACTCATTTCAAATCCTATGAATTTCTGAGGCTGCAAGAAGTCTAACAGTGTCCTCCATTGCTTATTTCGATCTTTCCGGAGGTACTACAATGTTATGCTAACTTTCAGCGAGACGATGATCTCAATCTCCGAAAAATCAGGCCCGTGTTAGGCCTAATCTGAATTAGACTAAGCTCATGGTAGTGTTGATTCTAGACCCAATTATGATTCAGAACCGACGGTTCAACGGTTTAATGGTTCGTGGGGGTCGATTCTTAACTTTAACAGTCCAAGACAGTTATGGTTTACGGTTCAGAATCGCGGGTTCACGATTCATGCATAGTTTGTCACAATTCATCATGGTTCAAAATTATTATATTAAAAAAATTATAAATTCATTAAAAAAAAATACTTGCATTTATTTAAGTAATATGTATCCCCTTAAAATATAGAAGAATCAAATCTCATATATTTTTCTTATAATTTTACCCTTTTATCTTATGAAATAGTTTTGTTATTCACTTTTAACGACTCAAAATTATAATTTATTATTAAATATTTAATTAACAGTTATGAATATTAATTTGTTATAGTCTAGTTGTTAGGATACTTTTCTTTTACTAAAAAAACCTAGGTTCAATCGTTTAATTCCCTCGACAACACGCTCTCCAACTCTTCTTTTTATATATAAAAGGGAAAATAATTCAGTTATTAAATAATTAATTAATAATTATAGATGTCAATTTATTATAGTGTGTATAGGACATTTGGTTTTAATATCAATAAAAAAAATCACCTATATATTTAAAAAAATCAGTTTGAACCGTCGGTTCAAACTTAAACTATCGGTTCAAACTTGAACTATCGGTTTGAACCCAGCCCGTGGGCAGATCTAGTTGATTCAGATCTTCGAGAAAATTTTAATTTTAAAAAAAGATTATTGCATGTAAAGGAAGAAGAAAAAAAAATGGAAAGAGATGTGCTTTTTCGGTTTTCATAAACTTCAGTATATCTTTTGATAATTCCAAATTTTTGATGTACCTTTTGTGTAATTCTCGTTAATTTTTTTATAAACTTGATTTGTTAAATGTTATGGAATCTTAATTTAAATTTTTATATTTATTTAGTAGTTAATTGGTTTGGTATTGTAACCTTATTTATTTATTTTCAATTTTTTTATTTATTTATAAGTTTAATTAAAAAATTTATTAATGAACCTAATTCACTAAATTATCAATTCAAAATCTTTACTCAAAAAATATTAAGGAATTAAACGTATTTATTCAATGTTATTCATTTAATTTAATAAATTATTTAAATTTATTTATTTAATTAATCGGATGAATATTAAACGAATATAAACAAACTATTACACCTAGAACTAACTATTGCACCTAGAACTATAATGCAATAATAAAAAATAGGACGAACTTCCAAAACAACAAAGATTTAAATATCACTCATGACACGTTACACTTGAAAATTTTGAAAAACTTGTGACATTGAATTATACCATTTGTGCTTTTCAATTTATCTGATGGTCGATAAAAAAATTTCGGATCATCTTCATGATTAATTAAATCATAAAAATTGAATATCTGAATTATCAAAAAATATATATAAACATGCTATATTATCAAGTTGAATACTAAACTTGCTCCCAAACATTCATTTACAGCCTTATCAGTTGAAATTTTAACTGGGTATTCCTACTCTGCATATCACTTAATGGCAAACACATGAATTATTTGGATTTTTGAACTATGATAATAGCAACACATCTTAAGATTCAGGCAATGGAAAACAGGTATACTTCAGAAGATAGAACCAACTTTTACAGTGCAAAAATGACAATAGCAACAGAAAATCATGTGTGATTCTTAGAGTTTGAAACTCTCTTTCAGTTTTATTGTTGATAAACTGAAACAAATGAGCAACAAAAAGTGTTGCAATCAGGAAGCCTTCATATCGTCCAGGCCGACGCTGGCCTACAGGAAGAGAAAAGCAGCAAGTTATGTCAGTTTAACGAGAGGATGATAACCAAGTTTAGGGTTCTTACAAGGAACTTGTGATTCTCTGCAAGAAGAGGAGCAAATGTTTTACAGAATTGCTCTATGTCAGCATTGAGGTCGCCTGATCCACCGATGAGCTCCATGAACTTCTTTCTATCGGGGGCAAGTTTGATAGCAACCTGGAAGGAGAGGAGCTTTGTAGAAGTAATTAGAAGGGGAAAACATAATAACAAGGCCATAACAATTATTACCGAAAAGCTAGAACTAGCAAGCCAGCCATGCCATTTCTTTAAGGTCTTGGAGTAGGAATCGTCACAGACTTGTGTCATTGTCCGGTCTGGATGATCCAGCAAGTTCCGAAATAGCTCCACTTGGAAGTCCATCGCTCTGAAAGAGGAAAAAAAGTTATTTGCCAGCTGAAATCAGGTGAAACAAAGTTTAGCTTGACTTGTAAGAATGCAGGAAAGACCCCATGTATTCAGGTTTCTTTTGAAGAGTTGCCCAGTTATATAATGTCGTGCAAAATTGAGTGTGTTTGTGTGTAGAACCATTAGATTTCTTTCCGAGTGATCGATCACAAATCTGAAGGTTCAGATTGCCCAAGTTTGGACTCTCAAAACTGAACCACAATCCCGATATGAGCATGCAAATCCCTTTCTGGTTAGACACATGCTAATGCTTATGATGCTGTCTAAATTAGAGACTTGCAACACGATAAATCCATCCATCTAAAGTTTCCAAACCACAATGAAAAACTAATAGTCGGACATGAACTAACTGTTTAGAGATCTTAACCCTTTTTCAGAAAAAAGAAAAAAAAGGATTAACTAAGATCAAACTTGAGCATGTTTCTGCTCATGATTCCATGCATAATTCCGAGTTTCTAAAACTACCTAGCTCACAAATTATTTGATTCTCTTGAAGAAATTCTAATTTCAGGAATCAGTAAATATGATACACAACCAGTAAATATGATCAGTATAATTAAGTGCATTTTCCACAGAAAGTATCCGCCAACATGGAATCTCAGGAGCAAGTTAACAACTTTATGCTTGAATAATAACCAATAGATTGTTTCAATGATTCCAACTTTGATAGCAATGGAGCAATCTTCCACTATGATCACACCCCTCACATACATCATAATTGTCAACATGCATAAAATTATGGTGGTAATATGGGTAAAAATCCATCGTTTAACTGGGGAGATGGAGATGTCTGCCACGAGACAGCCCTCTGCCAACACCATGTGATTATGTGAATACATAGCGATCCACGGTGAAAATGATGAGTCCAATCAGAAAGACACCTAACAACAATGGGATTAGACAATGCTCATTACCATGGCCTATAAATAGGTAGTGCTACAGTACGAGGAACATCTTTGACAGCTTTGTCAAAAAACCATAGTGCTTATTGCAACAGAGTGCCTACCAACTTTGCAAAATTGAACAATACACTAGCTTCCAGAAGAGCAATAAAGATAGAAAAAGCCTCGGGGCCCTTGAGCTTCCACATCTCAGCAAGTCAAGCACATCAGTTGTGATGCCCACCTTGGAGAGAGCTCACCTTTAGTTCAACACCAACTTCCACCCTGAAGGAACCAAGTCACTTTTAGCTCAACACCAACTTTCACCTTGAAGGAACCAAGTTGATGTGTGTATTTCATGCATATGTTTTGGATACTATTTAGCATGCATTTATTTCATTACATGGGCAACATTTGTATAGTTTCTTAGCTTTTGCATTTTTTTTATTTTTTTAGTTTGAAAAACTGCTCTTTGTGCGTTTTATTGACAGGACGTGAAGTTAGAACTCAATTTGAGACAAAAAGCTTTGGAAGTGTGCATTCCAGCATGATGCATGGTTTGGTCGTGTCCCCTAACAAGACTGTGCAGCACCCATGGAGCAAAACGAGCAACGGAGCGTCAACCGACCGTATTCTATTGACTGAAGATATTCAGAATGTCACACGGCCAGGTCGTGCTTCCCAACACGGCCGTGATACGATGGTTGCACCCCTAAGTTTCAGGAAACTTCGTTAAGATTTGGTAATTTTGAAGGATATAAAAGGACTAAGCAGTGTTGTAAATGGTGGTAGGTGGTGGTGGGGCAGTTAGTGACCGCCTACCACCTCGGCAGTGCTTAGACGGTTGAATTATTTTTACTATTTTTTATATATAATATTATAAATAATCATTATTCTTTATAATATTTACTTTTAATAAAATATATTAATTAAAAATTAAAAATTTAATTAAATATAAAAAAATAAAAAATATAATTTATATATATATATTAAATTAATAGGATAATTTTATTAGCCTTTAATTAAGTCTATTTCAATTATTTCAATCATAGGTAGGAGTTAATTAAAATTATTAATTTAAAGTTATTTAATTAAATTCTAACTAACAACTTACCCGCGTACCTTGTTACGGCAGAGCGACGAGTCCGACGCATCGTCGGGACCACGCGACGCGTCCGGACACGTTGTCGGGACCGCACGACGCGTCCGGACGGTCCCGACGACATGTCGGGACGCTCGGGCTATGCTTCTTGGCTCATCGCCGGCTCGGACGACGTGTCTGAGCTCGCCCGACGTGTCTGGACTCGTCGCTAGGCCCAGGTGACGCGTCCAAACTCGTCGCTAGGCCCAGGCGACGCGTCTAGACTCGTCGTTGGGCCCCGGCGACGTGTCCAAACTTGTCGACAGGCCGCGTCTGAACTCGTCGCCGAACCCAGGCGACGTGTCACAGTGGCGAAACAACTGCGGTCACAATTTCGGGCGCGGCGGTGAGTTATCACCAAAAGCACCGCCTCAGGCAAAAGTGATGCAGCTGATGCCCGCCTCCCGCCTAGGCGGTCGCCTCGGCTGCCATTTAGAACAATGGGACTAAGGGGGCATTTATTTGAGGCATTAAGGGGTTACCCGTGACAAGGAACCCAAGGAGAGAGTCGTCTTCCAAGGAGCCGCGAGGATTCCGTCCACCGAGAAGGCTAGGAGATCTTTCGAAGATGACATCGACACCTATGATTGCGCTTTCTTACTCCTCTCTCTTTCATTTGAGTTGTAGTATGCTTAATTTCATGTTCGACTTGTATCTCCATCTCCATGGAGTGGTTTCCTTAATTTTAGGATTAGGGAATAACTCGACATTGACTTGATATTTGTGTGTTGATATTTATCTCTTTTATCGCATGATGTGTCAATCCTTGATTTAGTTGTTAGCGTACTTAACGTGTTAATAGATCTTAACGGACATTAGCATAGATTTTGGGGTGAGGAAAAAGAACCGAAAGACGAACTCTGATCCCAGACTTATAATAACTAGACTTGAGGGGTTGTTTACGAAAGTAGTCCAAACTCTCTCGAGGATACCATTGGCTATCACAGAACGTAAGGGGTCTATCCCGATTCGGCGTCACGAAGTAATGGTAGCAGTCTAGGGGATTGTGCGGTTCTCGCGACAGGCACCAACAAAAGAAAGCGATCACCCTTGTACAACTACCGTGGAAGTAGGGGTCGCATTTGGGTAGATACATTGGTGTAAACTCAAAAGGGAGCATCGATTACTGATAGTGGGGGATTTTGTTGTGAAATTTAAGTGAATCTTTGTATGTTTTGGATCTTTGTGATGGTTTTAATGTGTGTGGATGATTTGATTTGTAAGATGGATACATTTCCGGGTTTTATGCGAATTTGCTTATAATGAGGTATAAATCTAAGGGTGTGAATGTGAATTTTGCAGGGAACTAATTAGAGCCATTGATTCAAATCTGAGTCATTTGATCCAACGATGGGGATCTGATCAATCCAAGTCATTCGTTCACATTTGATTGATCTTGGCCATCTACCCAGATCTAAGGCTATCTAAGTCGGTCATTCAGATCTAGTCATCTTGGCCATTCATCTGGTGAAGCTGATATTGACCATTGGTTCGGATAAGATCTCATCCACTCATCTAGATCTGAAGTAAATTGAGCCGTCGGATGAGATCTAAGGAGGAAGCCATGGTATAAAGAACTGTGGATGAAGAACAGTAAGGGAGTTCGCGATTTGGGGAAGAAGGCGGAGCAGAGATCGCCGGATGAAATTCACCACCGCGATTCCATCTCCATCGACAGGATTAGATCTCTAGAGAAGAAAGGGGGCTCCCTACTTCTCCATATCCTGATTTTGAGCCATCACATCTCACTCCCAGCTGTCTCTGTCCGAGTCACTCTTCCGTCGTTTCTTCTGTTGCTGATCTGATTCATATTCACCGGAGCTACAGCAGTTGCAAGGGGCTCCCCTACAACTTCTATAGATATGGTGAACCTATTTCTTTCCATTGAATCCAATCTTATTTCTGTTTGGTTACTGTTCCATTACTGATTCCATTGTTTCTGGATCAGATTTCTCCCGATCTTGATTGTTCTTAGTTGCCCTAGCTATTCTTTTGTAGCTCGAATTTCGTTGTCAATTCCTTTGCCCTTGTTTTGTAGGATGAAACTATGATGCTTCTATTTGTCTAGATGAACAATTGTTTCCATGCCTTTGTTTAGAATTAACTACAAATCTTCTTTACTTTCCAATGTTTGAATTAGGGTTTGGTTTAGTTACTTATTCTTTTCCAGATCTGAAGAATTGCCCTGTTTCATTGGTTTAGTTTGCATGTTGCTTGATTTCC
The DNA here is from genome assembly GCA_038050645.1 of Hedychium gardnerianum. Lineage (NCBI taxonomy): Eukaryota > Viridiplantae > Streptophyta > Magnoliopsida > Zingiberales > Zingiberaceae > Hedychium > Hedychium gardnerianum. The sequence goes on along the minus strand of JBBUKS010000001.1, from coordinate 6,197,660 downwards.
TTAGTTTTTAATTGTTTGTTTCATACAAAGGAAACCCCAAATCAATTTAATCTAGTGTTACGAATGATTCATGATGGTTCTTTGGAGACAAGCCAGGTTCTTCTCTCTACTACGTTAGCATAGAAGGGGTTGGTTAAATAATTGACACGCGTGGTACGACACACAGTGATATCAATTTTGGCGCCGTTGCCGGGGAACCATTGTGGTGATTTGTGATTTCTAGTTTTTTCATGTTCTATATTTTCCATTGTGTGATTTGATCGTGTTTCTCTAGTGTGCAGTGTATGACCAGGGCTTCTGAAGGAAATTTGCTTGACTTTGATCTGGTGATTGAGAGGACATTCCACACTCTACATAGAGCTCAGAGGGGCTTGCCTAGCAATTTTGTTTGTAGATCTGCAAATTACGTGATAGACATGACACAACATCAACAGAACCCTCAGAGAGCTGGCAGCACCAAATGAGGCATATCAGCCACTTTGCATTTAGTATCCTGAGTTGGAGGTGGATTTTGAGCTGAGATCTAGAATTATCCATTTATTGCCGAAGTTTCATGGTCTAGCTAGCGAGGATCTGAGCAGGCGCTTGTAAGAATTTCACGTGGTATGCTCAACAATGAAGCCACAGGGTTTATCAGAGGAGGATATTAAGCTCAGTGCATTCCCATTTTCATTAGTGGATGTGGCAAAAGACTGGCTTTATTACTTACCATCGGGTACGATTACAAGTTCGAATGACATAAGGAGGGCTTTCTTGGGAAAAAAATTTCCAACATCCAGAACTGCGACGATTAGGAAGAATATTTGTGGAGCACAACAATCTATTGGAGAGACTCTATATGAGTATGGGAGCGCTTTAAGAGGTTGTGCTAGTTGCCCCGAGCACCAGATTAGCGAGCAGCTACTGATTCAATACTTCTATGAGGGATTGCTTCCCATGGACAGGAGTATGGTTGATGTCGCTAGTGGAGGGCTCTAGTTAACAAGACACCTGCTCACGCCAGAAAATTTATTGAGATTATAGCTGCAAAGTATCAACAGTTTGGGACTCGATCTATTGTTTCAAAAGGTGTTCATGAGATTCAGACATCGGGTTCTAAGCAACCCAAGATGGAGAGCAGATTAGATGGGATTGAATCTCTCCTCAAACAAATGGCACTTAATCAGTCTCAGTAGCATATTACACAGTCAATTCAGGCAGTACGAACTTGTGGTGTTTGTGCTAGTTCATCACACCCTACGGATGCTTGTCCTTCTTGGCAACATGATGATGGATTGCTTCTTGCAGATCAAGTGGCAGCGGCTAATGTGTACTCTACTAGGCTACATCAGTATCAGCAGCAAAGTAAGTATGATCCCATAGCGGCAACCTACAATCCGGGGTGGAGAGATCATCCAAACCTTAGGTATGGGAATGCATTCTATCAGACTTATCAGCCACCATCAACATTTCAGAGGCCACCAGGATTTCAGAACAATGCAATTCCAAATAGACCGCAGCATTCTCAGCAGCATACTCTAGCTCCCAGCCTCAGCCAATCAGATTCGATGCAAGAACTTAGGGAATGGATGCAGCAGTGTGAGAAATGATGCAAATTTTCAGCATTTTTAGCAAAGGAATGATGTAACTCTCCAGAGCTTGACAAAGCAAATCAGTCAGATGACATCTACCCTCAGTCAGTTACAGTCACAGGGGTCGGGTTAGTTACCGTCTCAGACTATTCCGAACCCTAGGGGAAATCTTAGTGCTATTACACTTCGGAGTGGTAGATTTATTTCAAACCTGATATCCCCAGTTTCAGTTCCAGTTCAGGACTCAAGTTGTGAGGATCAGGACTATGGGGTACATCCACAGCTTAGAGCAGAAACATCAGTGTCATTACCTTTCCCACAGAGACTAGTGCAGTCTAAGAGAAGTTCTGGACAAGCCAAAGAAGTTCAGGAGTTGGTGGATGTGTTTAGTAAAGTGGAGGTGAATATACCTTTGTTGAAAATCATTAAACACGTTCCGAAATATGCCAAGTTCCTGAAAGATCTTTGTGTGCACAAAAGGAAATTGAAGGGGAATGAGTTGGTGAGCATGGGTAAGAATGTATCTGCACTCATTCAGACGATGCCTCAGAAGTGCAAGGATCCAAGAGTCTTCACTATTCCTTGCATTATTGGAGATAATATATTCGAAGATGTCATATTGGACTTGGGACCTTCTATCAATGTTATGCTCGGATCTGTTTTCTAGTCACTTGGAATTGGTCCTTTGCAGATGACTGGAGTAGTGATACAATTGGCCAACGGGAGTTTTGCATGTCCCGTAGGAGTTATTGAGGATGTCTTGGTTAAGGTTAAAGAATTGATTTTCCCTGCAGATTTCTATATTTTAGACATGGAGGGGGATTCTTCTTCGAGCCAGACTCCACTTATTCTTGAGAGACCTTTCCTTAAGACAGCCAGAATGAAGATAGATGTTCATGCAGGGACTCTTTCTATGGAATTCGGGGATATAGTGGTACAATTTAGTATTTTTGAGGCGATGAAATATCTCGTGGAGGACTGATCTTTACTCAACATCGATGTGTCAAAAGAGTTGTATTCTGAAATTCTTTGTGACTTGTCATTAGATTCTATTTCATTGTTGTATTCTGTTGAGGATGATGATTCTGAGTCAAATGATTATAGGGGTGATTCTTTGACTTATCATTTTGATGCCTCGAGGGTGGATGAGTGTACACAGGTTTGTGCAGTGGAAGTAGGTCATGAAAAATTGCTTCCCTCAGTTTAGCAACCACCTCAGTTAGAGTTGAAAATTCTTTCTAATCATTTGAAATATGCATACTTAGGATAGGATGAGAAACTTTTAGTTATTATTGCCTAGAACCTTGAGCCTGATCAGGAAAAGAGATTGTTGGGTCTTTTGAGGTGTTATCAGAAAGCCATCGGGTGGACGATTGCAGATATAACCAATATCAGTCACTCTATTTGTATGCATAGGATTTTCTTGGAAGAGGACATGAAACTATGAGGCAGCCACACAGGAGACTTAACCCTTTGCTTTTGAAGGTAGTGAAGAAGCAGGTCACAAAGTTGTTGCAAGCCGGTATCATTTATCCGATCTCAGATAGCAGGTGGGTGAGCCGAGTTCAGGTGGTGCCAAAGAAGTCTGGGGTGACCGTGGTTGCCAACAAGGACAATGAGTTGATTCCCACTCGGATCCAGAATAGTTGGAGGGTGTGCATTGATTATAGGAAGCTTAACCAGGCAACCAAGAAAGATCATTTTCCGCTACCATTTATTGATCAGATGTTGGAGAGATTGGCGGGTAAGTTTCATTATTACTTCCTGGATGGATACACGGGATACTTTCAGATCCACATCGCTCCAGAGGAACAAGAGAAGATGACATTCACATGCCCTTTTGGAACATTTGCATATCGGAGGATGCCTTTCGGGTTGTGTAACACTCCGGGTACATTCCAACGATGCATGGTAAGCATTTTTTTTTGACCTTCTAGAGCATTGTATGGAAGTATTCATGGATGACTTTACTATTTATGGTTCTTCATTTAATGTTGTTTGGATAGTTTATCTCGGGTTTTGCATCGGTGTGTAGAGACTGACTTAGTGTTGAGCTTTGAGAAGTGTCATTTTATAGTTGAGCAGGGATAGTACTAAGTCATAGTCTCTAAGGAGGGCATAAAAGTGGATGCTGCAAAAATTGATGTTATTTCATCTTTGCCTTACCTCGAATGCGTACAGGATGTTCGATCTTTCCTTGGTCATGCAGGATTTTACAGGCGCTTTATTGGAGATTTTAGTAGGATTGCTCTTCCACTCTCACACTTGTTACAAAAGGAGGTGGAATTCGTTTTTGATCAATCATGCAAGGAAGCTTTTGATCGACACAGGGAGGCCCTTACCTCTACTCCTGTCATCCGACCTCCAAATTGGTCATTGCCCTTTGAGCTTATGGATGCTTCTGACTTTGCAGTGGGAGCGATTCTGGCACAAAGAGTGGAGGGAAGATCTCATGTCATTTATTATGCCTCTAGGACATTGGATGCTGCTCAAGCAAACTACACTACCACGGAGAAGGAGCTTTTAGCAATTGTTTTTGCATTAGATAAATTTCAATCATATTTGTTGTGCTCTCACGTGGTGGTTTTTTCTGATCATGCAGCGTTGAAATTCCTTCTTAAGAAGTCGGATGCAAAGCCACAACTCATTAGATGGATGCTTCTGCTCCAAGAATTCAACATGGAGATACGCGATAGGAGCTGGAAGGAGAACATGGTGGTTGATCACCTTAGCAGGATAGAGAGGAGCATTGAGTCTACACCGATAGCAGACTTCTTTTCGGATGAGCAGCTTTTACAGCTACAAGGTAAGCTCCCTTGGTATCAGACATCGTTAATTACTTAGTTACACGAGTTTTACCTGTACATTTCACACAAGTACGAGTCAGTAAACTGAAGAGTAATGCCAAGTATTATGTTTGGGATGATCCGTGCTTGTGAAAATTTTGTAGTAACCAGGTGATTAGGCGATGTATTCTAGATGACGAGTTTCATTATGTACTTACATTTTGTCATTCTCTATCTTGTGGGGGACATTTTGGTCAACAACAAACTGCTAGGAAAGTCTTGGATTCTAGGTTGTATTGGCCTAGCCTATTCCGTGATACCTTTGAGTTTTATCGAGTATGCGAGCGTTGTCAGCGTGTTGGGAATTTAGGGCGTAGGAATGAGATGCCCCAGCAGTCTATGTTGTTTTGTGAGGTATTTGATATTTCGGGTATTGATTTCATGGGTCCATTTCCTATTTCTTTTGAATTTGCATATATTCTTTTGACAGTTGATTATGTTTCCAAATGGGTGGAGGTCGTCCCCACCAGGACTGATGATTCTTCAGTTGTTGTGGATTTTGTCAAGTCTCACATCTTTTGCATGTTTGGCTTACCCAAGGTGATCATCAGTGATCAAGGGTCCCATTTCTGTAATAGATATATGAAGATTCTGCTTGGTAAGTATAGTGTTGTGCACAGAATATCTACTCCTTATCATCCTCAAACAAACGGACAAGCGGAGGTGTCGAATAGGGAGATTAAGCAGATCTTGGAAAAAATAGTGATGCCAGACAAAAATGATTGGAGTAAGAGATTGGAGGATGCTTTGTGGGCTTACAGAACTGCTTTTAAGACACCAATTGGGATGTCACCTTTTAGGATTGTCTTCGGTAAAGCATGTCACTTGCCCGTGGAAATTGAGCACAGAGCATTTTGGGCAGTTAAGACTTGTAACATGGACATGGACCAAGCTTGGGTTGAGTGGAAATTACAGTTGCAGGAATTAGAGGAGCTTCGGCTCGAAGCTTATGAGAACTCCAAAATCTACAAAGAGAAGACAAAGATTTTTCATGATAAGCACATCTTGAGAAAGGAGTTTCAAGTAGATGACAAGGTGTTAGTATACAATTCTCGTCTCCGATTAATCCGTGGTAAGTTGAGATCTAGATGGGAAGGTACTTTTGTGTTACTCACGTTTTCCCTATGGTGTGATAGAGATACAGGAGATTCCTAATGGGAAGATTCTCAAGGTGAATGGACACCGTCTAAAGAAGTTTCATGAAGGAGTTGGAGAGACGGTGGGAGAACAAGTAATGGCCCGACCTACCCGACTTAAGGGGAGTTTGTTCTCTTTTCTATTTTGCATATTTTTGTTTGTTTTCGCTTGTTTAGTTCACTAGTTTTGTTCCATTTGATTTTGAATAAATATCTCCATGAGTATTTCTTCGTAATGCTTTGAAGTTGTGAAAGCTAGTTAAATCTTACCGTTGAATTTTGGATTCTTTGACATGATTAAGTTTTTTTTCTTGCACAGTCGTTTGCGTGGTGATGGATTTTAACTCGATGGATCGAATGTGTTAGCTAAATTTCCTAGTGAGGACTACTTTCATGCCTATTCTTTTTGTGTGACGGTACTCATGGCAAGTGAACTCTAGGGCTTGCTTGGTTCCTTTCTAAAATTGAAGTAGTATGTGTGTGCAGGAATATGATGAAGCTTACTGGTTTTTTGCTTCTCTTTTGATTCTTTGCTTTCTTATTACATTCTTAATTGAATAAATTCCATATTGAATCTTGTTTCCCATCATATTTGCTTTGTTTACCTTCTTGAGAGTTTGGTTGATGACTTGATGAGTTATTTTGCCCGAGACGGACAACTTTAAGTGTGGGGGGAGGTGTGTGATTCATGAGGCATTTGAAAATTTTTGAAGGATTCATGAGGTTTGTTCTCATTCTTGAGCATGTTATGGAAGTTTTATATGCAAGTTTATGCTCCTGTTGTGCTTGCATTGATCTATGATGACTTTTCAGAGCTGGTTGTAAAGAGGGTGGTTAGTGATTATAGTTCCAGTTTTTCGTGATAAGTGGAACTGATTTAGTGTGATCAGCATAAGAAGTGGCTAGTTACTTCTTAAGCTGAATGACAGAGGTGGGAACTAAGATGGTTGCTGATGTTGAAATTTCAGGACAGCTTAGTTGCTGGAAATTGGAAAGTATTAAGTGCAGAAAAAAAAAGTGTTGCTGTAAAAATTTCAAACCTTTAATTCAGTGAGTTGATAACTGAATTTGCTAAGAAGATGAGTTGTGAATTGGATTTAAATTGTTGTGCATTGAGGTTCTGTTGTGAATTTAATTAGTTCTCCACCCAAACAAGAAGAGAGAATTGCAAGAGGTTAACTGCTGATGGACTTTGAGCCTGTATTAGCAGGGAGGAAAAAAAACTGTGCAGAAATATTGAGCAAAATTCAAAGAGAGTTCTTTCACAAATAAGAATGCAATTGAATGATAGTTAAGAATAGTGACACAAAGGGTGTGTCTTAAGTCGGACTATTGTGGTTCAATGGTTGAAAATCTGGAAAAGTTATGAAGATTGAAACTGAAAAGAAACAAAAATCTGGGAGATGATTTCAGATCTCACTCCTTCTCCATATCCTGATTTTGAGCCATCACATCTCACTCCCAGCTGCCTCTGTCCTAGTCACTCTTCTGCCGTTTCTTCTGTTGCTGATCTGATTCATATTCACCGGAGCTACAGCAGTTGCAAGGGGCTCCCCTACAACTTCTATAGATATGGTGAACCTATTTCTTTCCATTGAATCCAATCTTATTTCTGTTTGGTTACTGTTCCATTACTGATTCCATTGTTTCTGGATCAGATTTCTCCCGATCTTGATTGTTCTTAGTTGCCCTAGCTATTCTTTTGTAGCTCGAATTTCGTTGTCAATTCCTTTGCCCTTGTTTTGTAGGATGAAACTATGATGCTTCTATTTGTCTAGATGAACAATTGTTTCCATGCCTTTGTTTAGAATTAACTACAAATCTTCTTTACTTTCCAATGTTTGAATTAGGGTTTGGTTTAGTTACTTATTCTTTTCCAGATCTGAAGAATTGCCCTGTTTCATTGGTTTAGTTTGCATGTTGCTTGATTTCCTTAGTTTTTAATTGTTTGTTTCATACAAAGGAAACCCCAAATCAATTTAATCTGTGTCATGAATGATTCATGATGGTTCTTTGGAGACAAACCAGGTTCTCCTCTCTACTACGTTAGCATAGAAGGGGTTGGTTAAATAATTGACACGCATGGTACGACACACAAGTGATATCAGTTACCTTTCAAGCTTGATCAACAATGAGGTAAAAGAGAGACCACAATCACATTATCAAGGATAGTCGCGGTGAAAACGAAGTCCTAGAATTGCTCTTTAAGACTGATTTCCTCACAACTTCACTCTTGCTTTCTTAATTCTTTTTCTTTCACAACAATTCTCTTGATTTTGGTTCATTTACATAGCCTACTTTGCACATGGACTGGTACTCGACTTCACGGTCCTAGAGGATGATATTTTATTATTTGACGACAACCATGCACTTGTGGAAATCGCTCATCACAAGTCTACCTTGGGAGAGCTAAACTTGTCGCTAAGAAGCCACCACTATACTGGCCAAAGTGCATCCCTCCTTGGCCAAACATAGCTACCTCACAAGGCCCTAACAAACAACAACTAAGTCTTATCCCACTAGGTGGGATTGGTTATATAGATCCTCTTACATTATTAGGCTTTATACCCTACTATATCATCTATATTTAAATAAATTTTATTTTATTTTATCATTATTAACCAAATCTTCTTTGGTCTTCCTCTTCCTCACAACAAGCCCCAACAAATTGCAAATACCTCAGGTTATTTACATAAGGCCCCGATCCAGCCTTAACAAAACTCATCGTGTACTCATACAGCTACAAACCCAATTTATAGTTTGAGCCTATTATAAATTTGGCAAATTACTATTAATATGCTGCATCCTGATCATATCAGGAGAGATCGAAGTGCAACATTAATTCAAATTGTTTTAAGTTGTAATTGAAAAACTGGTGGTGCATATAAAGGTTCCGAACGACTTTACCAAAGAGAAGGTCACATGACATGCATTTTGGACAAATAGGTAGTGTTTGCCCAATCACATCAAATTCACAACACATTTCCCTTGAATCAGCATCCTCATCTATATTGAAACAAATATCCTATGCTTCAACATAGAAAACCCTACATTGAAACAAATATCCTATGCTTCAACATAGTTAACCACTGTCTGTTTTCTAGGATCTACCCATATGAAAATACTATTTGAAACCTTTAATTTAGAGTGTATAACAATTCACAACGAACAAAAGAGCAAACCTTGTTAGCCACAGAAGACCATTGGTACAGCTTGAAGAACCTTTAGCTGTTTTAGAATCTACTTCCATTTGCACAATATTGTATAGATGTTCAAACTTCGGTGGATCAGAGTTGTATTTGGTTTCAAGCCTCTGCAAAAATAAATAGGTGAATATGTGCAAGTCATGCAAAAGAAAAGGAAACAAAGACTTATAGCATATAAATTTTACGCAATACTCTTACTAATTAATGGGACTTTCTAAAACAAAAATGACCCATTAATAAATAATATAATAGGAATTCAGAGGCATACCTAGAAAATCATTTGACTAGGGTAAAATTAAAACAGAACTTACAAATAAATTAACGAATGCAAAAATTCTAATAAACCTAGATAAAAGAGAAATAAAGAAAAAAGTAAGAATCCATTATTTATAAAATCAAAAGGAACAACTGTTTTAAAAAAAAAGATCATTAAGACTGAAAACAAACTTAAATAAAGTCATTTGTTGACATTCAATTTCTAAGTTTGAGTAGACAGGGTTTGAGATTAATACATTGGTTGTATGAGTCAATCCGCATGGATAAAATCATTGCTCTATATATTCATCATTGATCGACTGTTATATTCATTACTGCTTTCCCCTCTTCTATTCCGAGTCATTAGCTGAATTTACTAAAACACTTCTTAAAAATTTCACTTAGTTTTTGGGTTGAAGTCATTCTTACAACATGTTATCTTATAAACTGTTTTCCCTCTTTTATTGCTTTTCTTCTTTTATTCTTCATACTCCGACTCCCTTTAATATTCTTTTTCCTTGTAACCATATTTGTTATCTTCTGACCAAGGTATTTGACCGTACCTGTTTTTGTCTATAATTGACCTTCTGGTAGAGATAAAGTATCACCTAAGATAGTCAAGTGTGTTATCCTTGATTACTCCCAATTATAAAAGGAACATTGTTGCTACTCTCAAAAGTTACATGTATTTATTTCTGTCGATGCCACTCTCTATGAATCCATTCATTTTTCTCAAACTCACCATCTATTTTAGTCTATGACCAAGGTGTTTCCCGTTCCTATATCATTGTCCATTTCATTGCCTCCACTATTGCTGACCATAACAGACAACCATGAGACTCTGATACTTGTCCAATACGATCTCTTGTTTCAGGCTTGCCATTTGATTTAGAACTTGCTATTGCTCCTTGAAAAGGTACTTGTAATTGTTCCATCTCTCATCACATTTTTTGTTTCCTATCTTATACTGCACTATCACCTTGCTACCTATTGTACCTTCATTTCTTCTTTGGTTACATATCCTTTAGAGAGGTAATATAATTTTTATAAAAGTAAGAAGTAAAACATTGTAGCTAGATTGAGAGCAAAGACAGAGATTAGGAACTAAACACAAAAAAATTATCACATCATTTGTCAGCTCTAATGATAAATCAACGAACTTTTTAACTAAGTTCTTCAAAGGTCCTAACTCTTAGGATCAAGTACCCCTGTAGATATCTTTAATCCAAATTGAATGGGAGTGCTAAGGAACTATTTGTAAATATCATGCATTACTAAAGCCTAAATGCAATATTAAACTGACGCATGTTATGTGTCTAGGTAGAGGGCACTACCTAGGGTTATTAATCCAAATCTTTCACTCCCAATACACCCCAAATTCAAAGGGAGAAAGCCCAGATCAAGGAGCCATCTACATGACCACGACTAATGGTATATCCATATGAACATGATAAAGTGGTAATATATTAATTTCACAGTTATCTATTATTTTTGGAAATTTCAGCGGGATCAACAGAGTCCCCATTTAGCTACGCCCTGATTGGGAAGAAGTGATAATAACTGGATTTAAAAAAAAAAAGAACTATTTATGAGAAACTAGGCAAGTAACATCACAGCTATCCTTACTACTCAATGAAAGTAATTAAAAAGAAAGTATTACTGTTATATTGCCGCCAATATCAGACTTAACAATTGCCAGAGCAGCTCCAAAATTGTCTGGCAAGAAAAGAACAAGATTAGCGGAAAATTAGAACAATATACTGCAAGAATGAATATTCATGGTATATAGATTATCTAAACATTTTATTTCTTAACAATGTTGTCAAGTGACAGAATTAAGAGGAAGAAAGAAGTTGTCTATATTGAAAAGTGAGTAACGGGGGGAAATTCACAATATTCAAGGACAAGGATCACTATAGGTGAGCTATGGTGGATACATTGTTGTGTGATATTTTATCTACTATGTTCATGTGATTGAAAGATTGCAGTTAAAAGTCAAAATTAACAACTTCCGATAACATTGACGAGAATATTGCTATGTACAGACTCATTTGTGGCAACACATTGAGACATTAGAAATTAATGAAATTATTATTCAGTTTAATCTGATTATTAACAAGAAAATATGATCTCTTTTTTAAACCAAAACAAGGTCAAATTCAAAAGCTTCACTGCAATGGTCGGTCCAGGGAGAAACAAGTGCAATGAGAACAATGTACCTAGAATGGGCAGGACGGATTTGCACACATCAAGGAAAGGCTTTGTTAACATAATGCCGTTCTCTGACTTGACATTCTTCATTCCTTCCAGTAAGGGAGTGAACACTGTGCCCACCATTTGTCTACTTTGATCCTTCGATCTATTGAAATCATACCAAATACAAAATCTTCACATCTAATCGTTCAGTTTGTAAAAAAGCCAACAAACCAAAAAAACGATAGTAGATAGTAATAAATTAAGCGATTTGTTCCAAATACCACAAACGCTCTATCATATCATATCATATCATATCATATCATCACTCTAATAAAAGTAACACGATCATTGGGATCCAGGCATTCCCTATAGGAACTAGCATTCACACCTTCCAGATGACAAATAATAACGAATCTTACTCGATCCAACCCAGAACTCTAACCAAAACAAGAATGAAAAAAAAAAAAAAACTGAATCCGAGTAAGGTCAGCTCTTGACTCAAACCAATATTAAACGAAAATCAGGCGATAAGAAAGCAATGCCCAACTAAATATTCAGTGTGATCCCGCACAGTTTCCCTTTTGGCTCCAGAACTGTCGAAAAGTAATCAAAGATCCAACCTTTGTGCCAACCTCTAATCGAAGAAAATCGTGGAAGTCATAAATAAATATAATCGTGCAGAAAAATACGTGTACCCGCGCGATGTGCCCTCCCTCTCGATCTCCGCAATTGCCGCCTGCTGCCATTATCCATCGTCGCCAGTGCAAGCGCCGCCGAGAGCCGATGCCTCCGCCGCTTACTCGTCGCGCCCTCCACCGAGCTCGCCGTCGTCCAGATCCCTAAATTCAAATGCTTTTACTTTCGATTATTTTGAGAATTTGAGACGTAGATAAAAAATAAATAAATAAAATACCGCGATTTTTTTCTCAGAACTGTTTTTTTTTTTCTAAAATGTGGAAAGGCACTTATTAAAAATATTAGTTATAAATATTCTCAAATAACTGCTGCAACTTTATCCATTTGTTTAAAAAATAAAATAGTCAATTAACTGGTTTTAATGAAAAATACTATATGAGTTATGAGTTTTTTTAAAAAAAATCTAAAATTATATTTTTTGAATAAATAAAGAGTAAAATTAATAATAAAAAAATTAAATGTATAATATAATGTTAAAACATATAAATTTTAAAAAATATAAGATTAAAATTTTAAAAACGTGTGGAAACAAAAAGGAATACAAAATCTAAGAGTTTAAAATTTACAAGAAAATTAATTTTTTATAAAGAAATAAAATGTAAAATTAAAAATATGATAATTTTGTTTAAATTTTGAGCGTATAATTATACTGCATAAAAATATTGATGTTCATCCATATTTTTCAAAATGTCCATGTGACTCAAACGGCTAAAAAAAATAATTATGTAATAATTTTATTAAAACTGTTATATAACTTATTTAAAATCTAATTGTATAGATGTACTCTTATGTAAAAAATTTATTAAAACTGTTATATAACTTATTTAAAATCTAATTGTATAGATGTACTCTTAGAAAGTCATTGCAGTTCACTTATTTATTTTAAATGATCAAATAATTTTAAAATGGACATGAAATAATTTTAACTCAAATCATTAATTTTTTTAAAAATTTGAATATGTATTCGGCAAATACATATTCAGATTTTAGATGCAATATAAGGAGGTGAGGTGAGGTGACTGTATCTCATCCGTGCTTATGATTAGAGATGGCAATGGGGTTCGATAAGGATAAATTTATCATCCTCATCTTCGCTTCTAAATTATATTCTCGTCTCCCTTCTTGATTCTATCTAATCAGGCAATTTTCATCAGATTAAATTTTCATCTCCATCTGCATCCCCATTTGACTGGACTAAAAAGATTTTTAATTTTTAATATTTTTTATAAAAGTATTAATAAAAAATCTAATGACATATAAATATTAATATTAATTAAATAATATATATTTCATATCAGCACGTCAACGAATGAACCATCGGAGAAGCAAGTCAAAGGTTCATTTATTCTCATCGGAGAAGTAAGTCAACGAATGAACCACCGGCGGTGTAGCTATGGCAACGATGCGACTCCCAAGTAGTGTGGACGAGGCCTCAAACGGAGGTTCTTCATGAGCCCTGAATAAAGAAGGAAACTCTCAAGGTCAACAGGACTGCCGGGGTAGTTCCCGCAAGGCCCCTCTGACGCTCAAGTTAGTAGAGTATCTGCGTAGTATATCGAGTTCCTGTAGGGATTTTAGTATATCTTTCTTAATACCTCTTCCGGTGCTTTTATACTCGTTTTCTACCGTTTTACTCCTGTGTGTCATTAATGGCGAAGATATGGGGGATTATTATACCAGCGAGAGCGACGTCCCCTCATATCTTTTACGTATCTCGTACGTGTGATAGCAGAAAGACACGTGCCCCATCAGGGTTTCCAGGATCTAGTCTTTTCCCCGTCCCCTAATAATGGACTTGGACCTTGCGGATTTGGGCATTAGGTGACTTGGGCTTTACCCAACTTGGGGACACGGAGCTCGCCTTCCGGGGTTTTGGGCTTCTCCCGGACCTCTATTTGAATGCGATGCTCCCGGGGCGGGGCCTCCTGGCCCCAGTTGGCGATGATCCCCGAGCGGGGGCCTCCTGGCCCCGGTTGGCGATGATCCCCGGGCGGGACTTCCTGGCCCCGGTTGGCGATGATCCCCGGGTGGGGCCTCCTGACCCCGGTTGGTGATGCTCCCCGGGTGGGACCTCCTGGCTCCGGTTGGTGATGCTCCCCGGGAGGGGCCTTCTGACCCCGATCAGTACTGCACCCCCCCTCCCGGTTGGGCCTCCTAGCCCCGGTCTTCTTCGTATTGGACCCGTATCGCTTATCTTAACCCCGCATTAATCATGTTAAAAGTACGAGTGAATTCAAATGAGCCCATAGATATATTATATTTAGGTTCAAAATTTGAATAGAAAATAATTATATAATAATTTTGATCAAAATTGTTATACGATTAT
>JBBUKS010000001.1:6167145-6183328 GCA_038050645.1 Hedychium gardnerianum | reverse complement strand
TATAAATTCAAACAATCATAAAATTTAATTATTGAAAAAACTCCACTCATCTCTAATCCTTTAGCGATCAGCTATAAATTAATTTTATAATTTTTTTTTTTACATAATCTTGAAACGGATTATGAGAGACGCCTAAGATGAGTGTAATTATTTTTACTATAATAAAATGTAATTGTTGTCCTACGGATGTCAACTTGATTAGTGGATGATAGATTTATTACAATGAGACAGAGATTAATTCTCAGCAGAGGCATGCTCATGAAAAAAAATTCTCTCATCCCCTAGCCACTTGACGGTCGGCTATAAATTAATCCCGTGATTTATTTCTCTTCATATAATCTTAAAATGAGTTGTGAGGAATGCCTGAAGTGAGTGTAATCATCTTTGCTATAATAAAATTTAATTGTTAAGGGGAACAGTACGATAGTAAGAGGTAGGTATCTAGTGGTAAGTAAGAAATTTTTATGGGATTAGATTGATCACTTTTAAATGAATGAAGAGTAGAAAAATCTAAAGTTGGGGTGACACGTCAGGAGCTACTGTACTTCTTGGATTTACTTAGTAACGGAATATGAGAGTTGAATAGTTTATCCTAGGATTAATCAAATTATAAAATCTAGATACTTGATATATAAAAAAAAAAAATACCTGGCTGGGCTCGTTATTAAATATAAAATTTAATTATTACCCTTTGAGATAGTGTGTGATGATAAAAAATAGAATGAACTCTCATATAATTAAGATTTAAAATTCATATAGGACATCTCATATGTATATGTGATGTTAGAATCAGTCATGATGTTGGACTATTCGATATGATCCATTCGTAATTCTTAAATTTACTTTAATGACCAATAGATAAATTTTGTAAGAACGATATATATATATATATATAATTTTAATAAAAATTAATATAAATTTCATGAATAAATAAAAATAATAATATAAATTATAAAAATAATAGTATTGATAATTAAATTCAATTAAAATTTTGAATAATATTTATAAAAATATTCATAAATAAATTAGAGTTTATTTAAATTTGATATATTTTTTATTAAATACAATAAAAAATTAAAAAAAATAAATTTTAACATACTTGAGTCGCCTTGTTTACATTCTTAAATAAAGATTTTTTTTTAAATTTTTTATAGCGCGTCACAGAGACAATTATTATCATGATTGCCTGACCTGTTTTATTTTGATTCGGAAGTGGCCTTAATTGAGTGCCAGCAACCCCTTTTTTAATAAAGAAATTAAATTTATAATAAAATAACCCTGCTGCTCTGGTGCTCTTCCATTTTCTACGAATTAAATTATTAAATTAAAGAATTTCTTGGGAAATGGTTGGTCGTTTCATCATTTGAATCCACGCCGTCCCGTCTCCGTCGGACTCAGGCGATCTCCGAACCGTTGCGATCTCTCTCGTTCTCTCTCTCCTTCCCCCCGTTTGTTTAAGGAGGAAAGTTCTGCCTCGGCTTGCTGGGATCTGCTCCGTCTTCCAGGGCAGCGATGGGTGTGGGCGGCCAGATGATCTCTATTCACCCGGAAGAGCTCACCTTTGGATGTAATCTGTTTTTTTTTTTTCTTTTCTATCGTAAATCAATTGCTGTGCCCTGTGATCGTGACGAACTTCGCTGTTTGATGAACAGTAGAGTTGGAGAACCCGTCTTATTGCAATCTCAAGGTCATCAACAATACAGAGCACCATGTTGCGTTCAAGGTACTCGAGTAATTGTCCCATTGTTTGTTTGTTTGTTTTTTTCCTAGTTCTTAAATTTGGATTTGTTGAACTCGTCTTCTGGAAGGGAAAAGCGTGATTTCTGAAATGAGATTTCTTTTGTTAAAGATCTTGACTTGGCTGTGATAAATTTAGGATTGTCTGGTTAACTGAATAGGTGAAAACGACGGCTCCGAAGAAATACTTTGTCCGCCCTAACACTAGTGTGGTGCAGCCTTGGGATTCATGCACCGTCGTAGGTTGGTATCGAGGAGAAATTTGATTTGTTGCCTCTTATCGATTCAGGTTTCGTCATTAATTTTGTGGTGAGCTGGTTGTTTTCTTTTTTTTTCTCAGTTACTCTCCAGCCTCAAAAGGAGTACCCATCTGACATGCAATGCAAGGACAAATTCCTCATCCAGAGTGCCAAAGTGCCCCCTATAAGTGACATGGACGAAATTCCTCATGACACAGTGAGTTATTTGAGATAAGATATCGGAAGCTTCTGACAGAATTTTTTTTGACTTCATTTATGGAAATTGTGATGTTGTCATTGAACATTCTCTCTTGCAGTTTAGCAAAGAAGGTGGCAAGGTAATAGATGAACACAAGCTCAAGGTGGTTTACACATCTCCGGCACAATCTGGTCATGGAAATTCGGAAGGGGAGTCAGGCCTTGCTTCCGCAGCCTCCGGAAGAAGAGGATCTGATGTACGTCCTACTTTAACATATTTATTCAAAGTTTTTCGTCTTCTTTTCCTTTCAAACTATTTGATAGCTTATTGATTGCTAATGTCGTATATGTTTGTTTTTCTTGAATTGCAGATGATGAATAACTCGAGTATCGAGGAGGTAACCTGCAATTCCTTGAAATTGTTTCTCTTCTCTTCTTATGTTTCATAAAGTCATTGACAAATATATTATTTATAACTTTGACCTCGCAATGCAATCAATCAAAAATTGTGCCTTTGCATTATAGTAAATGAGAGTAATCTTACACTAGAAAAGTGAACTTAAAAGCATTGGTCTTAAATTATATCATAGTTACTTACAATTATGCAAAACATAAATATCCTGGACAAATTGAATCCTATTTTTATTTGATGTTGGTTCATCTCTACCAATGTCTTGGTGATGTGTTCTGATGCATGACAAAGTTTCATATGCATCAACTGAAGTGAATGGAATTATTAAACAATATCTTTTCAAAAGATCCTTAGGATGTATCTAATTTCTCTTTTTAATATGTTCTTAAGAGCTTATAAAAGAAATGTTTACTGTAAATAGTTTGTATTATTAGAACTTGGAAGCTATTCACATATTATAAGACAATTGGTTTTTTATATAGAAGTTTACAATTGATTTACTAAACAAAAATTAGAGAGAAAACAAGAGATAAAATAGGGGATTTAATCTGTTCAATGAGATAATATGCGAGGTTTGCTTCTTCTTTTGAATTGGTTCTCAGAGTGTTTGACCAAGAATGACCTTGGAGTTGAGAAGCTCACTTGGGATGAAGGCACATATTCACATGCCTTTTAGTCCACTATGTATGCAGATGGTGTACAGGACTTTGACAGGTGGAAACAGAAGATAGCATATTTGAGGATGGCTGGAGTGAGCAAGATCTTTCTATAATAGTTGAAGCAGACAATATATTTTTTAAAGAGATTGAAGGAAGTAAGAGTTGGCTAAGATAGGCGAGGGGAAAATAGTATAAGCATATCTGAGGTAGATTGAAGTCAAGCAAGATCTTGCTATCATAGGCGAAGCAGACAATAAATTTTAAGAAGATTTGAGGGAAGCAAGAGTCAGTAACGAAAAGGTAAAGAAGAAGATAACATATTTAAGTAGATTTGTGGGGAGCAAGAGTGACTTAGAGAAGACAACAACATTTAAGCAACTTTATGGTAAGTAGAGTGAAGCGAGAGTTGATAGGAGCAAACAACAAATTTTTAGCAAATTTGAGAAAAGCAAGAGCTAGAACAATGGTTGACTACAAGATTGAAGGAAATCCATCGTAGAAATCGAGACTGATGGGTGATGCATAAAGAAGTAGAGGCCATAGATGAAGAAGACACGATCAATTGCAATGGGCTATACTCCATGAACAAGGCTGATGACTCAAAGAAAGGAAAGGCAGGAAATTAGGTTTTTCTAGACAAGGATGGACAAAGGAGATTAGAATTACGTATCTGTAGAGAGGATAAGGGAAGGTTGTCTCATCACTCTGAACTTTCAGCCTCCCCCTTAGAGTAAGAAAGATTCATCTTTGATACCTAGTAAATTATTTATGTTATTAGAATCTATAGATAAATAATAAGGTGGATGAATCTTAATATAGAAGTTTAGAATTGAATTATCAAACATACAATAGAGATAAAACATGAAATAAAATGAGTGACTCGATTTGTTTAATGGAGATAAAATAGGATTGGTTTATTTCTTTTAAATTTGTTCTGATAAAATCTTTTACTGTTAACAATTCAATTGGTAGAGTCACATCTAGGTTTTGTTTGAAAACATGAATAAATTACATTTAGCTTCTGTTCTGTCTGATTTCCACTAATCACTAATATTTTTCATCGAACAAAATAGTAAAGGAATTTGTTTGTCAGAAGAAAGAAAAACTTAGATTTATCTTTTGCTCTTTTGGGGATCAATGGGTAGTTATGCTTATGAATAATGTTTGAATCAACACTATAAATCAAAAATGAATCTGATAAAATAAGCATGTTAGTCTTCGAAAAGCATATTGTGTTTCCATTTTCTTTTTTCAGTGTGTAGCTTGATGGCCTTTAGCACATTAGCAAAGTTTTTAGCATATTTAGTTTGCTGATCATTTGGACAAACTGAACTAAAAACTTAACTATATCTTAGTTATTTAGTCTTTGTTACATCACGATTTATTTATTCCCATTTCATGTGTTTGTTTCTTATGCTTATTCAGACCCAAGCATTACAACGTTTGAAGGAAGAAAGGAATGCAACTCTTCAACAAAATCATCAGTTCCAAAGAGAATTGGTTTGTATTTGTTGCTAGCTATTCCTTCTATGCTCATCTTACGTAATTAGATTATTTCTCATTTGTTCTTGTTGAGTCTGTTGCATGCATGTCCAGTATTCAAGCATATTCATTGTAACACAACAACGACAATAAGCCAGTGAATCTCATATATCTGGGGTTGGGACCTTTTCCCACTTAGCACCTATGACAATGATGCTATTAACAGTTTTGTTTTAGCTGCCTGGCCTAACACAACTCCAAAATTTTCATCTGGGCATGGGAGGACATACATTGATGGTGTTCATGTTGATAAACTGTAAGAAGTTATTGTTGAGTCTCCAATGAAAAAAAATGACAATCTATATATAGCTGAAGCTTTTGATAAATATCTCAGGGACAATGGGTGGTTGCTATCATCTTTCAAATGAAGATGCAAACACCTTATGTTGGAGATATTTTACTGCTCCAGACATGTCAATTGACAAACTTGTTACCTTTGGTCTAGCATTTTGTTGGTGTTTAAAGTCCTAGATCCACCAAGTCTTTCAATATTTTTCCATCTTTGGTTCCTTTGATGAGTTACTGATAAGTTCTCTTTCATTATTGTTATTTGAGGATGATGGGCATTGAGGTTTCATCTCTTAATCATGATAGTACTCCATAAATTCCTCCTGTTTAACTGTTCTTGTAGCATGTTCAAGTAACACTACTAGAACTGCATCAGAGTATCACCAAGTTGACTAATTGTTTTAATAGCATGTTATATGTGCACAGAAAACATTGAAAAATCTGAGACTTCATTTTCATTACCATCCGATCATGATTGGCAATTTTCCGAAGGAGAAATTGGCAACACGTGCCATCAGAATAGTTCCTTCGGTTCTATATGCTTCTCAGACCTTTCTTTTCTTTCTGAAACTTGTGTGATTCCTGTTTTAGGAAATCTTGAAGAAGCGCAGAAGCCATAAAGGCGACGCCGGGTTTTCTTTGGCATTTACAGCATTTGCTGGTCTAATAGGTGTACTGGTTGGGTTCATCTTGAACCTTACCTTATCAACACCTCATCTGGATAGTTGACATTGATCTTTAGATCTTGAGAATGTCTTAAAATGTTTCTTATTTTTCTTCAACATTTGCTTTGGAAAATCATTGATTGGTTGGAGTTTTTTTTTTTTACTTTTATTTATTCACTTTGTTATGGATGCATTCTTTTCTGTATTTGACTTGTAATTTTGCACAACAGGAAGCTTGGCTATTGTAAGATTCTGAACTTCATTCCAAATATTTGTCAAATGAGATCTCTCTTGTTTTTTTTGTCTACCAATTTGCAAAAAACAAAGGCAAACTTCATTGAACTATATCGAGGTTGTAATGCATTTCACTTGGTTGTGTTCCTGGAGTTTCGATTTAATTTGGCAATCAGAAACCTTTTCAGCTTGAGTGCTATTATTGGGTGTGTCAATTTTTATTGCTTGTTGTTAAGATAGTTTGGAAGTACTTAATATAAACTCTTGATAAGTTCATATACAAAATTGAAATAAAAAATTGTGTCAAAATGGAATTTATGTTTTACTTGACCCACTTTACATAATATTTAAACTATTCTGAAAATGTTTTGAGTCAGATTTACTTCTTTTTTTTCTGAATGCATTATGTGATATCTTACAGTACTTTGTCAAGTATGCATCAGTTAGAAGATGTACAAAACATTTGGATTCTAGGCTCAGAGATCCAGAGAGGGCTGATTTTGGGCCTCCTACTAAGCTAGGTCAACATAACCTACTTTCTACTAGACCGGTCCAATCTAGCGCACCTCTGAGCTTATCTTTGGTTGAAATTCTAGCCCGGGCTACGGTGCAATGGTAGCGGTAGAATATTTATTCAATTTTTCAAGTACATATGATTCAATTCTCAATTACGATACATTATGGATATTTTCTTTGTTGGATAATAAATCTAGGATGTTGGCCTGTTAGGCCGTTCGCTATGAATATTTTTAGATTTATCCTAATGATCGATGTAAAATTGTTATGAAATCAGATCAGCCATTTTTAGAATTAATAAACCCCTGAGGGCTTCTACTACTTAAAAAAAAAAATATTTTAAAAAAATTCAATTAGAATTAACTAAAACGCATCAAGACCTTTGTAATTCGAAAGCATTCTGTATTCTGTTTATGAATTTACAGTTAAAATTCCGTTATACAAATAAGTTGTTGTTCGGAATTTCAATTCATCATCAACTTGCTGGAATTTTCCTCTTGTTTTTTTTTTGCTTGAAAATAACGTTCTAACTTAGAAAATAATGCGAAATTAAATAATATTATAACTGTATCCCCGACTTCCGATCGACTGTTGTCGTCTCGCCGGGGACGCTGTCATAGTAGTTAAAGATCGAGATTAAGTTAATTAATTAAGGAAGCTGTGTCTGGAGAGAGCGGAGGCGGCGGCTGCGAAAAAGGGAGGAGGAGAAGGCGACGGCGAGGACTTACCAGATGATGAGATGAAATCAACTCGGAAGATGTCTGTTGAGTCGAGGACTTATCATCCCACAGGCGAAGAGTTATGAAAGTTTTATGATAACAGAACTAGTTTGAAATTAGGAACCTCCACTTTTTGGAAAAAAAAGAGAAGAGGAACCTCCACATACTTTCATATGGAGCCCCTGATTTAGCAAGATGTTTAGAAGAGACAAGGTGACAAGTAATTTGGCTTTTTTTTTTCACATCAATAAAATGCAAGAAGAAGATTCGCGCCGCTATATAATTGTACGTAACGCGATTATATGAATGTGAAGATTTTGAGAAGATATTTTTGTTTGAAAAATTGAATGAAAATAATAAAAGTGGAAGAAGTAGATTTCATTATGCATGAGTTCTAATCTTACATCAAGGAATTTATGATTTTGTGATTGATTTATATTATTTCATAAGCATTAATATTATGAACAAATATATGAAAAAAAACTCTCTTATACGTGGATCCGTAGGAGTGCAAATCCAAGGCTCGGATTGTACTGAATCATATTGACTCGAGTGAGAGCACAACCTACGGAGGCCATGAGCAAAGCAAAACAAAAAAAAGCCTTCATTCTCCTCTTCCCTTGCTTCGTTCCTCTCTTCCTTTCTCTCTGTTGAGCACTTTGATCGACGTATCTTGTAGTAGTGTTCAGGTACTAACTCAGTTTGTCGCGACCAACCCATGATAACCTTGAAGCACCACCGGAGGTGGGACAAATTTATTTTAAGGAAACTACATCAAACGCAAGCCTCGGCGTTTTCCTTTCGGGCTCGGCAGGAGTACTCAGCTCGGCTGACTCAAAAGTCCTCGGACTTGGCGAGAGTACTCACCTCGGCGGACTCGGGAGTACTCAGGCTCGGTAGGAGCATTTGGCCCACTAGACACTTGGAGCGCTCGGCCGACTCGGACTCGGTGACTCGAGAACACTCAGCCTACTCATACTCGGCAACTTGGCTTTACTCGGGAGTACTC
This sequence comes from Hedychium gardnerianum, assembly GCA_038050645.1. Classification (NCBI taxonomy): domain Eukaryota; kingdom Viridiplantae; phylum Streptophyta; class Magnoliopsida; order Zingiberales; family Zingiberaceae; genus Hedychium; species Hedychium gardnerianum. The sequence continues at coordinate 6,175,110 of JBBUKS010000001.1, read as the reverse complement.
GTCCGACTCAGATTCAACAACTCGACTTCACTCGGGAGCACTCGCCCGACTTAGACTCGGAGACTCAAACTTTGCCATATAAGACAACCCAATCTTTCAGGAAGCTCATCCATCCCAAACAGTTCTTCCTTCCCCGCTTGGAAGCCTAAGATTATTAGCTCATGTCATCTTGACAAATAAGTCTGAGATTGATTTCGTATAATTTCAATTCAGCAAATTCCCCTTTATCTTCGGCTAAGATTGTCCAACAATCTTGAAATAGATTCTGTTATGTTAAGATGACCACGGAAACGGTTGAGATGTAACAGGCTCAACGCGTGAAGGTCCCCTTCGCCCCGATTGAAAATGTTCCAATCAATTATGGGGAAAGGCCAGAAAAGTTCACTGAGTTGAACTTTAAGTGGTGGTAGCAGAAGATGCTCTTCTACCTGACCATGCTAAATCTGACTTAGTTCTTGACCGAGGAACCTTCCAAGTATACTGAGGATACTACTGATATCCAGACCATTAGTGTAGTGGAGACATGAACTCATTTTGAGTTTCTATGCCAAAACTATATCCTCAACTACCTAGCCGATTCACTATACGCTGTGTATGACATGAAAAGAACAACTAAAGAGTTGTGGGAGTCCTTAGACAAGAAGTACAACATGGAGGATGCGGGGGCTAAGAAATTCATCGTGAGTCGATTCCTGAACTGCAAGATGGTTTACTCTAAGATAGTGATCAACCAAGTTCAGGAGCTTCAGGTGATCTTGCACGAGATTCACTCAGATGACATGGTGCTAAGTGAAACCTTCCAAATGACAGCTATCATTGAGAAGCTGCCTCCCTATTGGAAGGACTTTAAAAACTACTTGAAGCACAAACAGAAGGAGATGAACGTGGAGGAACTCATTGTTAGACTTCGTATTAAAGAAGATAACAAGAGTTTAGAAGAAAAAAGTTGTTCTCTCAGGCTATTGTAAAAGTCAACGCGGTCGAGCACGGTCAAAACTCGAAATAGAAGAACCTCAAGTTTTCCAAGATGGGACCCAGATAAGGCATTAGCAAAAAGAAGTTCTCTGGGAAGTGCTTCAATTGTGACCGATTCGGTCATAAATCTTCAGAGTCCAGAAAGCCTGTAAGAGACAGGAGGTCAATCTGAACGAGGGACTAGGATGGACGACCTTTGCACCGTGGTCTTCGAACTAAACCTGGTCGGTTCAAACCCACGACAACGGTGGATCGATACCGGTGTCACCAGACATATATAGTACAACAAAGAGTTGTTCTACAATTTTGATGAAGTCAAAGATGGAGATAAGTTGTTCATAGAAAAATCAGCAATCTCGGACATCATGGGCCAAGGATAAGTGATACTAAAGATGACCTCAAGCAAGGAGTTTACTCTAAACAATGTGTTGTATGTTCCGGATGTTCAGAAGAATCTAGTGTCCGGATTTGAATAAGCATGACTTCCGCATTATTTTTGAGTCAGATAGAGTTATTTTGTCTAAAAATACAGTATTTTTAGCAAAGAGTTATATAATCGATAGGTTATTCAAGTTCAGTGTAATGCCTATTAGGCCTAAGGTTAATAAAATTAAAAACTCTTTCGTTTAAATGCTTGAGTCTTCGTATTTGTAGTATGGTAGATTAGGACATGTTAAGTACGATGTGTTGTATAGATTAATTAACATGCAAAGTATACCTACATTCCACCTTAACCTGAAACACAAGTGTGTAATTTGTGTTGAAGTAAAAATGATAAGGTCATCCTTTCAACATGTTGAAAGAAGCAACGAACCACTCAACCTAATTCACACCGACGTGTGCGACCTAAAAGATATACTAACACGTGGTAGTAATAAGTGTTTTATCACTTTTATAAATGATAACACAAAATACTATTATGTGTATCTTCTCAAAAGTAAGAATGAAGCTATAGAGAAATTTGTGTTAGTGCAGTTTGCACTAATAATCTAACCCTAAGTTTTGATGTATGACAATAGGTTAAAGTTAGACTATTGTTGTTTAATAAGTTGAGCTAAGTATGCAGGATTAACTAAATTAATAGATCTAGAGAACCAGACACCAGGCTAAAGTCCAGATGTGTGATTCTGGAAGGAAGTCTAGCTCAGAGAGGATCAGACAGTTGGTGGGAAGTCCAGTCGGATCAGGGAGGACTAGACGATTGGCTGAAGTCCGGTTGTGGGATTCCGACAGGAAGACTTGGTGGGTCAGAGATCAGACGTCGAGGATATTACTCGGCAATCGATAAGTGAGGTAAGAAACTGGAGGAGCGAATCCAGTGAGGACGAGTCCCCGGTAGGGACTTAGGCGCTAGTCTAACTTAGGTCCAAAGTGAAACTCTAAGTTGAGACCATGATTAAATTCTGGTCATGGTCAGACAAAATTTAAGTCATAATTACATGCTTTTATTATTTTATTCTAACTCTGTGTTGTAGGAAAACTAACATTTTACAGAGTTGGGATTTACACTTGTTCGGTCGATCAAACATATCTATCAGTCGACTGAACATAGTGAAGATCAGCTAGTTGATCAGATCATGAGGGAGAATCGGAGGATCAGTGGACAGTCGACCGAACTATGGGATAAGATCAGCGAGTTGATCAGACCAGATAAGCTGAGGGAGAATCGGAGGATCAATCGACCGAACGACAAAGTTCAGTTGACCGAACACAAGTTTTATCCTGAAGAGACAACATCTGGACGGGAAGCTGGGTTGATTCAGAAGGATCAGTCGACCGATCATGGAGGATTAGTCGACCGATAAAGTTCGAATTATGAAAACTGATCCCGAGATCGGTGGATTAGATCAAGTTCATCTTCACTATAAAAAGAGGGGTTTCAAAGCTCAAAGGGACAATGAAATTATTCAGAACACTCCTTTCGACTCTCTATGCTAAAGATCACGCTCAAGCAACATTCTGCGCCAAAACCTTCACCAACACTCAAGCCAACATCATCATTATTCTAAGTATTGGGTAACGAAGCTTTTTATTTATTCATTTTCTTATAGTTGCTCAAGTTGGTGTAGTGTTGTTACACCAACTTAATTTCTGTAATCGGATCACTCTTCCGGAGGTTTGTCGGAAGAGGATATTAGTGGATTGCCCGTCGAAAATATCCCAAGGGGGCGTGAGCCTTGGAGTAGTAGTCTGCTGGGACTGTGAACCAAGTAAATCGACCGTATGCTTTGTTTTCTTTCTTCTGCTTTTCCGCTACGTACTCGACTTTTGAGCGAATTTTTCAAAAACGTAAGAATTAATTTTAAACATGTGATTCACCCCCCCCTCCTCACGTGCACTCGATCATACAATTTGTTCTCTTTAAGAATGAGGTTGAAAATTATTGATGCAATCGACCTCAGGTCAAGGTTGTCTAAGTTGACTAAGCTCGAGTTGACTCAAGTTGGATTTCAATGTTTGACAATATGTTAGTAAAAAGTTAAGTAGGTCAATGTTGACCAAATACTTAACGATGTCAGAAGTCTAACGGGAAGTTGGAAAGAGAAAAGTCCAAGTGAGTCAAAGCTGACCGAACATTTGGTGATCAAAAGTCCAACGAAAAGTTGGTAAGATAAAAGTCCAAGTGGGTCAAGGGTGACCAGACACTTAGTGATCAAAAGTCCAATGAAAAGTTGACAAGAGAAAAATCCAAGTGGGTCAAGGTCTATCGAAAACTTAGTGATCGGAAGTCCAATAAGAAGTTGATAAGAGGAATGTCCAAGTGGATCAAGGTTGACCGGACACTTAGTGATCGAAAGTTCAAGTGGGTCATGAAGGACTGGACACTTGGCATGAGTAAGGAAGTTCTGACAGATTAAGGTTGACCGAATGCTACATAACAGTGAAGTCCTAGTAAGTTGAGCTCAATCGGCTACTATGCAATGGAAATCCTAGCGGTGCTAGACGGTAGAAGACCTAATTAGGAACTATGCAATGAAAGTCCTAGGAGGTTAGGTGGTGGAAGACCTAGTTGAGAACTAGGCAATGGAAGTCCTAGCGGGGTTAGGCGGTAGAATACTTAGTTGGGAATTAGGTTAGGTCTAATAGGATAAGGTTGATCGGATACTAGGCAACGAGGAAGTTCCGACAGAGTAAAATTCCGAAGGTCATAACTTTTTATTCGGATATCAAAATGAGGTAATTTTTGATACTAAATGAAGCTTATTCAGAGATCTATAGTTCTACTTCTTACCAATCGATTGCTGCAATCGATTGAAGGGTTCAATCGATTGAAGCAATCGACTGTTAGTTTTTTCAGGTGAACAGAATGCTTCCGAATCGATTGGTTTGATCGACTGGAAGGTAAGGTCAAAAATAGACGTTCTGCAGATTTAAACAACCGAATTCAATGTGACAATCGATTGGTGAAGTCTATCAATTGATTGGTAGACGAAAATCATCCAGAATGCAACCCTATAAAAGAGGATTACGTGAAGATTTAAAAGGGCTGGTTCTTGGGGGGTTTTGGAGCAAAGTACTGCTGCATTTCCAACCATCAAGAGACATTCTAAAGCGACAAAAAAGCAAACAAAGCAAAGTATTCATTGTAAAGTTGTTTTACTCTTTATTTGTATTTACATCTTGTATTTGCTTGTTGTGTTCTTGTAAGAACAAGGTTGTAAGAGGCTTCTTCGCCTCCGAAAGATTTTCGAGACAGAGGAAGTTCATAGTGGAGGGAGATCACTAGAGGTAGGCCTGTGATTAGTTGCCTAAGATGTGGATACCAAGTAAAATTCCAGAGTTGTGCATGTGGAGTTAAGTTTGAATCAAGGTTTTTTATGCACATTCAAACGACGAGCATGACAAGATTGAGAGAAGCGATTAAAGTTATTCACCCCCTCTAGATCGTAAAGATCATAACAAAAACCAACTTAATAAAAAGATTAAGGTGATTCGAAATGACTGAGGCGGTGAATATGTTTCACCGTTCGTTGAGTTGTGTGCTAAACATGAGATTAGACATGAAACAATAACTTTTTATACTTCTCAGCAAAATGGAATTACTGAATGAAAAAATTGCACTCTAAAGGAGATGATGAACGCTCTTCTATTAAGTTCTGGACTGTCAGAGTACATGTATGGGAAGTTGTGTTAACAACTAATTACCTTTTAAAGAAAGTGTCTCGAAAGAAAATAAATAAGAGCCCTTCTGAGTTGTGGAATGAAAGACAATCGTTATACAAATATTTACGAATGTGGAGTGTCTTGCCAAAATTTTGGTGTCTAATCCGAAAAGAATTAAGATAAGGCTAAAAACTATTGATTACATATTTATAGGATATGCAAATAACAACAGTGCATATCGATTTTTTGTATGAGTTACAAATACTGAATATATATAAGAACTCGATAATAGAATCAAAAAATGCATCGTTCCTCGAGCATATGTGTCCATATAAGACCAGAGAGGAAGCAAGTTCTTCAAAACGGACATATAAAATACAAGAGGAAGAAGAAGATGATGAACCAGTTAAAGTTGAGCTCAGACGAAGTAAAAAAAAACTTGGGTGAAAAAATCCTACGGAATAGATTTTATTACTTTCATGTTGGAAAGTAAACCCCAAAGTTACTCAAAAATAATAAACTCTTTTGATGGATCTCACTGGAAAAAGACAAATTGCATCTGTGATAGACTCTGTCTTACAAAATCATACTTAGGAACTTGTTGATATTCCTCTGAGAAGTAAATCACTAAGTTGCAAGTGGATCTTTAAGAAGAACATGAAAGTAGATGGTATAATTGATAATTATAAAGCTAGATTGGTAATTAAATATTATCGACAACGATTTTTTTTTGATTACTTTGATATATATTCTCTTGTGCCCATTAGAGTATTGTTGCTATCTCTGCTCTATGAAATCTAAAAATATATTAGATGAATGTAAAGACAGTTTTTCTAAACAGGAATTTAGAAGAGAAAATCAACATGGAACAACTTGAAGGATTTTCTATGCTAGGATAGGAAAATAAAGTTTGTAAATTGATGAAGTCATTATATGGCTTGAAACAAGCACTAAAGCAGTGACATGAGAAATTTGATAATGCCATGAAAGAAAATGGATTCAAAATCAATGAATGTGATAAATGTATCTACATAAAAATCACAGAGAATGACTATGTCATCTTGTGCCTATATGTAGATGACATACTTATAATTGAAGTAATGATAAGATAGTTAAATCTACTAAAGATATATTGAACTCAACATTTGACATGAAGACATGGTCCTAGTTGATGTGATTCTAGAAATCAAAATTCTTAGAATAGCCGAAGGACTTGTTTCGATTAAGTCCCAATGTCACGCCCCAGGGGTATAAATCGTCATCCAAGGATGGGGAAATACCTCTTAGTGACAATTTCGATACAACATGAAACGAAGTCATACATTACTAATATCCAAGCAACAATAGGGGAAAATAACCAAATATATAAATAAATATAAATAAAAGTTTTGCATGCATGCACGACTTTAAAATATACTTTTAGGAAAATATAAAAGTAAAACAATTGAATAGAAATTAATGTTGAAACACTAAGCATTAAAGAAAACCTAACTGTAAAGATGAAAAAAATGAAGCATCTCAAAGTAACATGGGACCGATAACTAGGATCTCTAAGCGATACAACTTATCCTCTACCTGCTAACCTGGAGGTCAAAGAAAGAAAGTGAGTTAATGAGTAATAAAAATTACTTAACATGTATAAGAAAGATAGTGCATGATACTAAAGTGTAACGGAGTCAAAGAAAACAGTCTCAGGTAATAATTTACTTACTATGAAAGCAAGAGTAAAATCAACCAAAAAAAGCATCAACATAACCATTTACAAACCTAATCAACCAAATATGATAAATAAATTAGGTGTACATGTCATACATCCAAATCCTGCATAAAACAATCACATCTCGTGGGCAGTCAGGGTGTGTACATAGCTATCTAGCTACTGACTGCACGCAACAACATGCTACCATGAATGAATCGCGTGGGTAGTCAGGGTGTGTACATAGCTATCTAGCTACTGACTGCACGCAACAACATGCTACCACAAATGAATCTCGTGGGCAAATAGGGTGGGGTAGCTATCTAGCTACGGACTGCGAGCAACAACATGTTATCACGGATGGGTCCCATGGGCAGTCCTAATGTATAAGCATACAAAACAAAAAAAAAGCAAACAAGCAATAACAATCACATCCAAGAGTAGAGCTCTACAAGCTATACTATGGTCTGTCTCACTAATGTATAGACACGAGCCTAAATAACTTACATGATTCTAGTAGGATACTCAATTTTTTATACTATAATATGATCTTACTAACGTATATGCAAGAGCCTAAATAACTAACACGAGTCTGGTAGGATACTAGATATCCTACATTACAGTATGTTATCACTAATATATAGGCATGACTATAAATATCGAGCTAGTAACCTAGTTTAATATTTACGTCTATGTTATGGTATGATATTGCTAGAATAGAAGCACAAGCATAAATGATGATAAATAACATGGATAGCAATGAGACTGCATGAATATCAAATAGATTAAAATAAGGGCAAGCAACTAAGTATCAACTTAAGAAACAAATAGAGTGGAGTCAAGTAAGAAAGTAAATGCTACCTAATCAACATAAATAAAAGAAGATCATGCACTACGTTCAAAGAAAGAACTACCCACCTCAATTATAGAACATCTTAACCGTCTTCAAGTCAAAGGGTTTATTTCGAGCTCAAATCCTACAAGTATATGAAGCAAATCTAAGAATCTATAATACGTGTCCCAATCAATCTATCCATCCGTTTAGTAATTCCATTGACTATTAATTAATTATTCATATAACTCTTAATTGATATCTAATCAATTATCAATTTGATTAATAATTTCATTACTACTAAGTTAATTACTCAACCCTACTCAATCATTTGATTAACCTTAATTATTCTATAATT
>JBBUKS010000001.1:6153348-6167045 GCA_038050645.1 Hedychium gardnerianum | reverse complement strand
GATTACCTGGTAATCACATAACCAAGGTTATGCATAATAACCTTGAACCAAACTCACCCTAGAGGTTAAATTAGATTATCTAGTGCTTCATACATCAACAATCTTTCCCTTTTTGATGTTTGACAATATGCTTAAGTTATGTTTAGGTCTTAAAGGTTTTATGCCAAAACTGGGAGATTCTAAGTGTTTCTAACTTAAGATTCATACTCCTCCTTCGATACACATCAAAAAATACATTACCTAAGTTTTCCTTAGGTTTTGCATGCACCAACAATAAGTTTTAAGTTGACTTTTCAAAAATATATTTTCACAAGATATTATTTAAGTATTTGGAAATAACTTTTTGAAAGACATAATTAAGGCACATTGTAAAAAAAAATTGAAAACTTATAGAATATTTAAGTGAAAGCACTGTTTTGAAAAACAAATTTGAAGAAAATTATGCATGTACCTTGTAAAAAAAATTACTAAGTTATGAACATCTTTCAAAGATTTTTCAAACATTTTCAAAAGTGTTTCCAATACTTTTAAAGAATTTTTCAAAAAAAATTATAGACCTTTCAAAAGGTTTTCCAAGATTTTTCAAAGTATTTCAAAGGTTTTTCAAAAACACTTCTAGATGTTTCAAATAGGTTTTCAAGGATTGTTCAAAAGTATTTGCAGATATTAATTTTTTTTTAACAAAATATATTTTGAAAAAAAAAAGAAAATTAAAAGAGTTTTCAAAAAAAAAATTCAAAAAAATTCAATACCTCCCCCTTAACCTAACACACCCTAGTTATCCTTGTTAATCACAAGAAAATCTACCTAAGTGTCTAGAGGTCTAGATAATCTAAGTTGACTTATGGATCTTGACTTTAAGTTTTGGTCAACAATCAATATTTTCAGGATATATAGATTTTTGAAAAATGTAAATATAAGTATACCCAATCAATCATGAAATTCATTAAAACATTATTATGTTAAATGACTATTTTTAAAATAATTTTTAGAAAATAATCCTAAGAATTTTGAAAACTTTTTCAAAATATTTTCAATTTAATGGTCTTTGTCATCTCACCCATTTTAAGTGTCACGCTCCGGATGTACACTTGTCTGTTAATACGAACGATACTCCCTAGTGATAATCACATATACAACATGATATGAGTCCATAAAACTCAGAATCAAAACACGACCATGTAGTATAGATAATAAAAATCAAACAGAGTAAGCAATATATATGGTCTACCTGACCATGAAATTCAAAACACAACTGCAAACCGGCCCGACTTAAGACATTAGGTACATAACCAGAGTATACCAAAAACCCAAATATGAGTTAATTATTACAATGCAAGTACAATAAGCAAATGCAGAAGGAAAATAAACTGAAATAGAAAGGAGAAACCAATGCTCGATGTGAATGTGACGGCACAGACAGAATTCTCCAAGCGATCCAATCAACATATACCTTCTAACCTAGAAGTAATAATGGAAAGAAGGAGTGGTGAGTACAAAAGAAATACTCAGTGGATATAAGAAGATAGTGCATAAACAATAAAGTGTATAGGGATTCAAAAGTATACAATCTCAAAGGAGGAATATACTCACCATCGAATGATGACACATGTATGCCTCTACTATACAAGCACCCTACTCAGCTACACATAGTATCATGATTAGTGTCAGTAATAATCAACATGAGTATAGTCTCTCACACACATGTACCATCAATAATCAATATAAGTACAACATCTCTCATGCATGTACCATCAATAAGCTACATGAGTATAGTATCTCTCACGCATGTACCAGTACAAGTAACAACAATAAGTCACATATGTGGGAGCAATGCTTCACCGTAGGGTATACAAATGACCAAGACACCCAGCTCATCATCTGTGGACTGCGGGAGAAATGCTCTACCACGAATGGTCTTGTGGGCAGTCTGAAATGTCAGAGTCCCTATCTATGGGAGAAACGTTCTACCACGAATGACCTCATGGGCAGACAGGAGGTAGTTATCTAGCTACGAGCTGCGGGAGAAACGCTCTACCATGAATGGCCTCGTGGGCAACCTAGGGTATAACAACCCAATGAGAACAGTGTAGCCAACAAATCAGTAGCGTATAAGCATATCTCAATCACTGACGACTCTCTCAACCATGAATGGGAGACACTGTCAACATGATATACTGATGGTCACTGACGACTCTCTCAACCACGAATAGCAGACACGGTCGACAGGATATACTAATGATCACTGACGACTTTCTCAACCACGAATGGGAGACATGGTCGACAGGACGCATGAATCTCCATGATGCTACAACTAGCTCACACCCGAAGGGAGCCCTAATCGATAGCATACATGCATCATCGTGATGCTACGACTAGCTCACACCCGAAGGGAGCCCTGATCGATAGTATACATGCATCACCATGATGCTACGACTAGCTCACACCCGAAGGGAGCCCTGATCGATAGCATACATGCAACACCACAATGATTAGGATATAAATAATCTCATCCTCATATATGTCTATCTATGCAATGTACACAACTACATTCATCGAGACATAGCAATTGTAATACACGTCACACATGTGTTTACATCCACCAATCAGATTGTACTAAAATCACTAGCATGATACATCACCTAAAATATAGGTCACCCACATGTTTACGTCTACAATCATGAACATACAATGATGATGAATATCTATGGTACACATCACCCACGTGTCCACAACTATAGTCATGAACATACATGATGATTAATGTCTAGGGTACACGTCACACACGTGTCCAACCACTATATGGCATGAACATACTAGAACCTAACATATGTACATAAATACATGATACACGCGTGTCTAACAACTACATGACTATACAATCATAAGTTTGTTCCTATTGTGCACACCACACGTGTACATACTACAGGATATGAAATCAAAGAGATTGCATAGATATAACAAAGCATCTCAAGTAAGCAAGCAAGTATCAAAACTCATGTAGTATATGAATAGAGTCAAGGTAAATACAGCTACTATATCAATCAGAACATTTCATGCACTAAGATCAATAACTATAAATGAGAGCAAGGGAAGAAATATCCACCTCAAAAGTAGAATGCTCTAGAAATCCTTAGATCCGATGCTCTGTCTCATATCCGGATCATATAAGTAGAATTACAAAACTACTTAAACACTAATTCAATACTAGTAATAAACTTACTAACAATATTCTATGGATTAAACATCTAATTAATGGATCGAATGGAACTAATTTAGGTTTAGAGATTCATTATTCTATTCCAATTAACAAATCTCCTAAACTCACATATCGATTTCACATCCATTAACTACATGAAACCCTAGAAGTTAGATCTAACATCTAGGTAACATCAACCATAACATGAATCAAATTTTTGTTAAACTTACTGGTAATCATACCAAATCCAATTTAGTAATAGATACAATCACACCTTCTAATCTAACATCCCATAATCTCAGTTGTAGTTATATTCAAGAACAACTCATCTTCACCCATACCAAATACACCACCTTTGGAATCAACCCTATAGTCCAATCCATGCATTTCAAGATGGCTAATCAACCAAATAATATTCTTTATCAAAATTATCTCATGTACACCAATTCTGAAGTCATAAACTCAGATCGTATACTTACTATTTCTGGCCAGAGGGCAGTGGTGATGGCTGCTGTAGTGATGTCCGGAGAAATTCTAAACAACGTTGGAAATGGTCGGAATAGTAACCCCTCAAAGGATCTTGCCAATTTCTATGGTTGCGATAAATAGAGGCAGCAACTGCGACCGGAGAAAAATGGATTTGTGGCTGGCGATGACCAGATCTTGCAGTTTCGATTGGGATTTGGATATGCGAAGGAGAAAGCAAAAAAAAACTTAATGCCTGAGCTCCAAAGGAATAGAGGAAATCGATGATCAGATCTAACTTAGGCCTTGTCGAGGCAGGAGTGGCCGACGATGAATTTGACCTAGATGGCTAGCGGCAGCCGGATCTGAAAGCGCAGTGGCCGCTCTTAGTGAGAAGAGGAAGGATCAGGTCCTAGCCTCTCTAGTCACTACCTAGCCGTGGGTTAATAGTGGTGGTCGATGTTGATTGGCAGCGACGACGGCGTTGGGACGATGCCGACAGTTGCACAGCCTTGAGGAAGTGGCGGTCGAACGGGTGAGCACTGGGGCTGGGGTCAGTGGTGTCAGCTGGAGGAGGGAGAGTAGAACGGGAAGAGGAAAAGAGAGGGCGTCGGTGGGTCGATGGGGGCAGCACCGACGGTGATGGGGCGGCGGCGATAGGTGAGAGGAGGAGGCGGCGGCGATTGGGTCGGGAGAAGAGGATAGGAAGAGAAATAGAGATATGATAATGAACTTAGGTTTATATTTATAACTTTAGGTTAATTAAATTAATCAACTCCAAGCTTAATTGATATTCTAAACGGGCTTTCTCAAAGCCTATTAGATTTATCACCTTAAACGATGTCAAATAAATTCGGTTTAAATCCCTAAAAATTTCTAAAATTCCAAGAAAATTCTATATGGTTATTCCTCCAATAACACTTTTATATATATATCTATATATATATATATATATATAATAAAAAACTTATCTTCTTTATTTTTAAAGTTAGAAGTGAAATTCTGATTTTTACAAGTTGGAAACTTATTTTTCAAATTCTTATTTTTAAAGGTTAAAGAATTATTTTCTAAAATTTTGAAATTTAATTTCTTATTTTTATTATCTAAATTTGTAATCAAATTTTTATTATTATTAATTAATTTTGAATTATTTTTGTTTGGATTTGATTTTAAATGAACTTGATTAAATGAATTGATTGAATTTTGATTAGATGGATCTTGATTAAGTTGATCTAGGTTTTGATCAAAAAAATTAAGGTTTGTGTTGATTTGATCAAGATTAGTTAAATTTAAATTAATTAAATTTTTATTGGTTAAATTATTTTTGTTAATCAATTCGTTAGAACATGCTAATCTAGAATTTTCATGCATTTCTAAAGTAGATAAGTCTGAAGCATGTAAATTTTTATGTAATTCAAATTGATTTACTTTAATTGCTCCCCCATGATCCTTGAGTCTTCTCTCCAGTCATTGACTTTTGTAATGACCCATCCATTTGTACTTGAAGCATTCTATATGCTCCTTTGTTCTTCGGACTCCTGGCATCGGTTCCTCCTTTGCCTCCGGTTGTGTAGATTGACTCTTATAAGTAGGGAACTTACTTTTGTAATGCCCTCTTTCATGGTATTTAAAACATGTTATATGATCTTTAAATTTTGAATTTGCAATATTACCTTTTGAATCCTCGTTAGGATTCTCCCCCTTGACCATTGTTGTCTCATATTTGGATTCAGACTCTTGTTCTGACTCGGGTTCGAATCCATCTACCTCCTCCTTAGCTATTGATGCAATGAAGTTGATTCGGTCTGGTTCTTCTGAGTCAAACTCTGATGATGACTCGGACTCGAATCTTGATTCAGATTCAGATTCTACTTGATCTTCTAGCTTCGATGAATCCTCGTGAAGCTTGATCAACCGGTTCCAAAGCTCGTATGCATTTTTGTACTTTTCTACTCTGTGTACAAGATTGGTAGGCAAAATATTACAAATTAACTCTACTACCTTTTTGTTCTCTTCTAAGTCTTGAGGGCTTTTTCAATATCATCCAATTGTCGAAACTATCACTTCCTAAGAACCATTCCATTGCTCCTCACCAGTAATTGAAATCATCTTGATTGTATGGTGGAGGCTCGTAGATGTTTCTCCCTTCTTGATGAGACAATGGCATTCTTGCAAAAAAAACTTAGAAAAATTTCCAAGACTTTGTCTTAAGATTAGTAGTGCAATGGAAAGAAAAATAACAAGATAAACAAAATGCTATAGAGAAAAAGAATGAGAAGAAAACTTTTTAAAGGAAAGAGAAATTTTTTTAAAAGGCTCGAAAAACTGTTAAGTAATTTCAGAGCAAACCGACTTTGATACCAATTGTTGGATCATGGAAGATGAGAGAGAGGGGGGAGTAAACTCGTTCGATTATAAATCTTTTCTCGTAAGTCAAAGTAAAGTTGTAGCAAAAATAAAAACACAAAGACACGAGTGGTTTTTACTTGGTTCGTAGTCCAGTGACTACTCCAAGGCCTGCGACCCTCGACCACTTTTGATGGGCAAATACTATAGCTCTCTTCTCCAAAACCTCTCGGACAAGAGTAAACTCGTACAATGAATGAGGAGTATAGTAACAATCTTACTATCTCCTTTTATAAACAATGCAAGTAATAAAGTATACCGACAATAGAGGAGTAGAAGATACGGGGTAGTTGTCGGTGAAATTTTTGGCGTAGTAGGAGCAAGACTTAAATGCACAATAGTAGTAGCAGTAGCGAAATGGAGAACACATAGAGTTGTTATCGGCTCAAACCTCGAGGGGTTCATTTATAGGCATCGTTCAATTGACTAAAAACTTGATCCATCAACTGAACCTTTTAGTTGACTGATCCTCCTATCCGTTGATTCTACCCCATGCCTTTCCTTCATTGCTCTGATCCGATTGGTTTGATCTCATGATTTTCATTGATCAGTCAACTGATACAACTTATCTATCGACTGATCCCAATGTATACCATTTTTGCATTAATTCGATCTTATCTCTATCACTTACTTTTATGGATCGGTTGATTGATCAAATTTAAAGTTCGACTGAACCCCTATTGCCTTCTTTGCCATATATCAAATTTGTTTTTTTTATCACCTTGGATTAGTCGACTAATCCCCTTTATTAGTTGACTGATCAATTTAGTCAACTGAAAGATCTCTAAATTATGCACAGGTGGCTGCTAATAGAGCCTAATTCCTAGTCTCGAGTCAAAAGTTATGACCTTTGAAGTTCAAGGGGTCATGTTGATCCTACAAAATAGAGTTAGATAATAGATGATAGTATGCATGAGTATGATAGTTAGAAATATCTTGATCTCAACTTAGAAACCTCCGTTGGTTTCTTCAGTTCGATCAACACCTAAGGTTTGTCCCTACTGGGACACGACTTCACTACACTAACTTTAGGTGCTTACCTCAACTCACCTGCTAATCATCGGGTCATCCATACTTGTTTAGACTTTGCTCAGCATCGAATCGACCTATTAGAGCTTTCACTTGATTCGATATCGGGTCCTCTATACCTATCGAATCCACGTGCCAGATGTTAGGTCCTCTTGATCCATCTGGACTTTCTGCTTGGTTCCACGATCTATTGAGACTTTCCTGGCCTAGTATCGGGTCCAACTGACCTACTAGGGCTTTCTGAGTTGAGCATCCTACACACTTGATCAGTTCATCAGATAACAATAAGACTTAACTTGAACTTTTGACAACATCAAAACACAAGTTTGATTCTGGTGCTCCCTGCACACTTGATTGATAATCAACTAGTTAGACACCTTTGATAAGGACAAGTTGCAAGACAATTTATTTTAAATAGTATATTAAAATTATGCATGCTTTGGATTATAAGGACACAATTAATACTACTTAAATATTACATTTTCATAGGTTTAATTGGGTAATTAAGCTTGATTCATGATTTGAAAAATTAATTCTTACTTTCAATAATTTTGAAAAAGAAAAGGTGGTTAACAAGGATGTGTAAGGTGTTGGTGCTGAAAACACCAACTAATCGAACATATATTTTGATAGATGGCAAAAGTCCAAAGTTAAGGGTTGTTATTATCTAATGAGTTTAACTGAGTGTGCAGGAAGCTCAAGCGAAAAGTCCTAAGGGAACTTAGGTAAGGTGAAAGTCCTAGTTGAGGCTAGGCAACGAAGTCCTGGATAGTTGGATTGGGCAAGAAGACCTGATCAGGGAGATTGGGCAATGAAGTCCTAGTCTAGGGACTGGATAGAAGTCTTGGCAGATTGAGAACATGCGGAAGAAATCCTAGGGGTCAAGGACACTAGGCGGAAAGCCCTAGGGGTCGAGGACACCAAGCAAGAGTCTAGGCGGGTTGAGGACCGGATGTCTAGCATAAAGTCCTGGAGGTTGAGATCGAATGCTGAGTGAAAGTCCAAGTAGTCTGGAGGTCCAGATGTTTAGCAATAGGTAAACTCTCCTGAGAGGAGTAGGTGAGGACGCGTTCCCCATTGAGGAAACAGTAGGCATTGGTTCGACCTAGGATTTCACGGGAAACCCAAAAGTCAGAATCAAACAGTCCTGAGACTATTGAATAATATTTATTGTGTTATATATTTTGTGTGTGCTAACTCTGTGATGCAAAAAAATTAAGCCTGAAATAAAAATTGATGAATCAGGTGCTTGGAAGGATCCAAGCGCCTCAAGTTGAACTAGGTACCTCAAAAGTATTGAGGCACTTCAATCACCTCAACGTTGGAAGGATGAGGTGGCAGCCTCTAATTGGTCAACGCATGTCAGCAACCAGGCGCCTCAAAGGGATTGAGGAGCCTGGGTTGGGATAGACTCAACAGAGTCAAGCTTCGACCAGATCGAACCACATCATCGCTTGAGGCACCTGGAGATGGATAAGTAGTGCCTAACTCAGATCCGATCAAATCAACTCGGATAGAGGCGCCTCAATGGGAATAGTGGTACATGGATGAGTTAATAAAAGAGAACTTTGACAAGCAACTCTGTACAACAATTCTACACAACTTTCGTACTTGCGCGCTGCTCTGAAAAGCTCTCCACGATGCCGTAACACTGCACCAATGACTACGCTCAAGCTCTTACTTTACTGTCACTGGTATACTTGTCTTTACTTGTACTTTCACTTTCATATTTATTGTAATTCATCATGCAATTAGTGGATTGTGTTAGTATTAGCCCTAAGAGCCAATCATGAGATGATTAGGCTTATTGGGTTAATGGATATGGATTGACTTATTGGCTTAATGGTTAATCCAATATGCTAAAATCCAACCCATTCAAGATGATTAATGGAGATTAATTATGCATTCAAGAAGGAATATTATTGAGTTAGACTCAAAAGGATCCAACTATTGGATTGAATCCAATTCGAATTAGAATCATGGAGTCAATTCGGATTGATCGATGAGTTAGACTCATTAGGTGAACTCGAATTCACCAAGGTAGAGGAAAGGTTAATTTTGAATTGATCATGATTAGACTCAACAAACTAAGGAGGATTAATTATACTCATTAATAGAGATTAATGGAGCTTTGATGAAAAGAAGACCAAGAGGCAAAAACCTTTGGTATTCATTGAATGAATATAAAAGGTTGCAAAATGAGATTTTCATGGATAATTTTGAATTTCTCTTGCTCTCTTCTTCTCCTTCTTCTTCATTGGCCGAAATCACCTTGTGTGGTTGCTATCACAACCTTAGGTGATTTTCTTCTCTAAGTTTGTGAGTTCGTGAGACGGACGGAACGTGTTCGTGTGGATACCGAAAGAGGCGCGAACACTTGATCGTACTGAGATCCAACAAGTACAAAAGTTGCTGTCAGGAGTTCGTGTTTACGCAATAAAGGTATAATTCTCATTCCTCTGCGCTTATGTTGTTTTTGCGCTCAAGATCCTTACAGTGGTATCAGAACCGCTTGCGAAGGCGTATACTAGGTTGTAGTAATGTTTTAATATGTGATATAGAAACTGCATAAGCCTTTTATTATGATTTACGTCATGTTATGAGTATTTGTTTTGTGTTGAACAAATTAATGAATATAGCATCTTCATACGTGTTATGAACGCATGTTATAATCTGATTTCGTTCGACAGAAACATAAATGACTATGGGTGGTCTCGGGTTGACATCTGTTGAGAACAGATTATGTGAAACACACAAACTGTTGTGAACAGTTTTGTTGGTCTCGGGTATGTAGGTAATCTCCGGTATGGCAATAACTCATTCAAATGAGTTTGAAAAAAAATAATTTTGCTTCGGGGGCGCTGGCCCATGAAACCCCCCGCAAGAGGCGCTGCCCCCTTGACCCCCGCCCGCCGTGGCGTTACGGCTCCTAATTCGCTATTGAAATCATAGTAAATTATATGTCATAAATATATTGTGAATGTTATATGACATGGTGCATGGTTATGGTCCTTTACCCCGATATGATTGTATGTTTGTGTATTATAATTCATAATACGGTCTGCGAGTCGTGTCTTTCATCTTTTTCATTCTTGTTGTAAATTTAGGCTACCCTCGAATGTAACTCGAGGTTCCATGGATAAGCAAAGACTTAACTAATCGCAAAGCCTATCAATGAATAGAATATTAATTTTTATCCTTGCGTTCTTCTTAATCATAGCTGTGCCCATGAATCCCCAGTAGCTAAAGACAAATCCAGATGCCTTAAAGTCAATGAAACACCAAATTCTTTCATGCTTATCTTTATGCATCTCATCTTCCTTGACTTTATTGGCTGAAGAAGAAGGATGAAGTGGATGCCGAACTAACAGTCTCTTGACCAACAGTGTTTGATACTTTCAAATCCAGACAAGAATCTAGAGTTGGATATTGTGTTCCTTTTGCTCAGACAAACAATGAGATTAATGGGGGAAGCATCATCTTGACCATGCATCACTCCGATAGATACATTTTGACCAATCAAAGTCCAGTTATTTGCAATTTTATAATCAGACTGATATATTTTCATACTTTAATTTCTAAAAAAATTAATATGTTAAGTAAGATTATTTGGTTATTCTACAATTTACTGTCATTATTGTAAGGAGAACAAAAAATTAGAAAAAAAGGTGAATATATAAAAATAGATCAGGATTAAAATGAGGGATACGAGAAGAAGAATGAAGTTTGAAATTGATATTAAAGTGAACTACATAATTGAGTCATTTTTTAAATTAAACCTTTAGTTTGAGTTTTTTATTATAAAATAAATTTTATATTTTTTAATTATATTTTAATTTACAAAAATAATTTAAAATCTATAACGAGTCTTAAAAATTAATTCGGAGACAACAATCATAGTTCAAACAACATTAAATCCCTTTTTTGTCATTATTTGTTCAAGTAATCTGGACACAATAATGCATGTTGAAAGAGAAATTTTATGAATAATAATAAATAAAGATTTAATTTAATATATGTTCATATTTAATTTAAACAAAATCAATGTGTTCTAATAATTCTGAAATTAGTTAAGAAACTAAGCAAATTGACTCTTTATTTACCTCGAAATGTTGATTTATACCAATAAGGTGGGAGAGAAAGAGAAGTAATCAATGTTTTATTGTCTTACAACAAAAATACAGGAATAGCTTTTGCTAAAAGAGATTTGTTTTGGGTCATATACCCTCAAGTCATTATTGATATTTCACTAAGCATATTCACATCAATCGCATATGATCAATAACTTAAATACCCTCAGTCTGATGTCATAAAAGTACAAGCTCTTATCATATGCATTACTTCTTGAATTAATTTAGATCTTTTTAATGCTTAATTTCCATTACAAATGCAAAAACTAACCATAAATGATATCCATTACAAATGCTTAATTTCCATTACACAAGGAGTGGTAGATCTGTAACCTTTAAGATCAGAAAATTTTTGGAGAAAATTGACAAGAAATGTATGTTCCACGTAAGTCTCGATCAGCATTAATTTCTTGCGTAGCTATTTCAATTGGACTAACTTGCCTCTTGCTCTGTGCTTCCATGGGAAAATACTACCAAGTGTCTTCAGATCAGTTAACTATTCCTGAAACCAATGGAATTAATCTACAAATTCTATTCAAAGTCATCAGTTTCTAGTTGTCCATCATTAATATTCTCAGTTATGACAAGAGGATGCAAAATGCCATGTGGAATAATACTCTGGTGTGAAGGATATGAAAAAACAAAACTCTTGTTAATTAAAATAAAACTGGCCTAGCCTTATTTTGATTTAGTCTAAGCTATTCTTGTCCATGTGAGAACAAGTCTCATGGAGATATGTCTATGGAAAATATATCGCATTTTTAAGAACAAGTCTCAGTTCTTCAGTTAATGCATTCAAGACTCAGTCTTGTTCACTCTTCAGTTCTGGCTAATTTAGGGAGCAACTAGCAAGTGAACAGTGCAAAGGCAATTTTCACTAACAGTTACTAGACACTTTGCGCAGAAAAAAAAAAGACAGGAAAAACTTAAGGTAATTTTACTAAAACCAAGTGCAATATTTTTCAGTGAAATCACACACTTTTCTTGCATGATCTATAACTTAAATACCAATGTCAACTTTAATTCATTACAACAAGCTTGGTCTCATTTTATAAATGTACAAGCTCTTTTTATCAATAAGTAGAATATATTTGATCCTTATGCACTTCTTGATCACCCATGAGTCCCCAAAAGATAGATAAATCTAGGTGTAAAGCCAACGGAGCACGAAATTCTTTTTTGCTCGTCATCTTCATGCATGTCCTCTTCCTTCGTGATTCCATTATTGTTGATTTGGTTGTCTCCAAGACATTTGTGTTGGTGCTGGGAGCATAACATTGAATCCAAAGTTTTGATATATGACTAAGGTTAAAGTCAAGTTTATTGAGATCTAACAAGTTGGTGTCAAGTGTGTAGGAACAAATTACTTGATAGATGGCGAAGTCCTGGTTGAAAATCAGGCACTGGTTAAGTCCTAGTGAAGCTAGGCAACTGAAGCCCTGATTGAGAATCAAACAGGAGCTATGTCTTGGTTGAGAACCAAGAAAGAAAGTCATAGTTGGGAATTAGGTGGATCAAGTCCAAGTGAAATCAGCTAAGAGTCGAAGGCTTGGCAAAACAAGTCCAAGTGGAGTCAACTGAGAGTTGAATGCTTGACAAAACAAGTCCAAGTGGAGTCAGCTGGGAGTTGAAGGCTTAGCAAAACAAGTCCAAGTGAAGTCAGTTGGGAGCTAAAACTTAGCAAATCATATTAGATGGGGAGCTGGACATCTAGTCAAGTAAGTGTAAGTAACTTTATATTTTCAATCATACTCATTACGTGTGTGTAACAATTGCAAGGAAGCAAAGTTCGACGGTACCAAGTGACTGAAATGGAGTCCGGGCGATTGACTAGTGATAACTCTCGACGAGCTAAGTCGGAGGGTCCAGGCGACTGGAGCATATGGACGACCGAAGCTGCTTCTAGGCAACCAGTAGAAACGAGATCCAGCGATCCGAGCGAGACGGTCAAGATCAGATTTGGCCATGCTCCAAGCGATCGGAGGCCTTCTAGTCGACTAGAGAACGTGAATGAAGTTATCTATCAGATAACGTTTGTAGCCACATCAGTAGCTTCCAGGAGACCGGAGAGGTTCTAGTCGACCAAAGCTTATCATGTCAGCAACAAAAGAAGGGCTATATAAAGGGCCTCAAGACAGAGCTTGCAGTACAACTCTTCATCTTACTTCAACTATGTTTGTGCTCTTGGTGCTCTCATGCCTTCTGTGTTGCGACGACGACACGTTGCTGTAGGATCGAGGGCACGTGAGAGGGGGGGGGGGTGAATCACGTGTTTTAAAAAAAACTTTCCTTTTTCACGGGTTTTAAAACTCTTCGGAAACTTTCGAGTACGCAGCGGAAAAATAAAACAGAAAATTGAAAAGGAAGCACACAGTTGGTTTTACTTGGTTTGGAGCCTTCGCCGACTCCTACTCCAAGGCCCACGACCCTTCAGATCGTATCGTTGGGCAATCCACTAATATCCTCTT
>JBBUKS010000001.1:6135537-6153248 GCA_038050645.1 Hedychium gardnerianum | reverse complement strand
TTACCCAATAACAGTGATGATCAAATCCATATAACCCCCGCTCTGTCGAAACTCCCACAGTGGCTGGAATTGGGCTGACCTTGGGGGCAAATCCACACCATGCTTCTGCCAGAAATAGTAGCTGGATTCTCAAACCATGGTGGCTTGCCAGGGGGTCTGAAATGGCCGGCAACCAAAATCAAAAGGAAAGTGATCAGCAGTAAATCCCAAAACAGATCAAGTTTAGTTGAACTAACCGGCGACGATCTCCAACAAGTGAAGAGAAATTGGGGTCTGCTCTTCGATTGTCGTCTCCATGGCTATGGCCCACGATTGGCCGACCTAGCATGATGCCGGTGACAGTGGGGCTGTGGCCACAAGTTTGAGGAAGAGGGCGGTGGCGTCGGGTGAAGAGGAAATCACGGCTGTGAACTCAAGGAAGGGATGACCGACAGTGCTCCGATGAGGCAACGACTGCCCGGTGGTGAAGCATCGCGAGGAAGAATGACCGCGGCCGATCGAACCTTTCGAGTGAGGAAATGTCGAGTGAGAAGGGGGAGTCGGCGGCGAGATCGCGAGAAGGAGATCGAGTGAGGGAGAAGAAGACCGGCGGCGTCGGCGTCGGCTGTGACTACAAAAATAGGGGAAAAGAGAAATCGCGAGTGAGGAGGCTTGTGGCAGAAATCGAGTGAGGAAGAGGAGTAATCGCGACTTGAGAAAGGGCTCGGTAAACTTAGGTGTTAATAAAAACTTAGGTTTAAAATTAATCAACTCCTCGTTTAAATAGAACTAAATCTAAATAATTCGTATAATTTTCGTTAAATCCCCGAAAATTTCCAAAAGTCCCTAAAAAATTTCCATAGGGTTATCCCTCAATGTACAAACATTTTCTTTTATTTTAAATTTTATTTTTATTTAATTACCATAGTTAACATGTCTGGTTCCACTCTTCTGGTTCAAGAGCCTTGCCGGAGTTATCCGTTGGAGTCGTGTATCCTCGTCTTACCGTGAACCATTGCTCGATGTCCGTTTTCAGGTAGTCCTCCATCCTCATTTTCTAGTATGAAAAATCGTCTCCATTGAACAGCAGTGGACGGGCAGTGATGTATCCCTCGTTCTGTGTCATTAATTTCTTGCAAGAAAACAAGATTTCCAAGACTTCGTCTTGGGGTAAGTAGTGTGGGAAGAATAAGTAAAAACAAAGACAAAGATCGGCTCGAGTGGTGTTGTACCACTTTCAAAAAAAATAAAAAAATAAAAAAAATAATGAGAAATTTGTCAGAAGAGGTAATTGTAACAATTCTGACTTATGGTGAAAAAATAAAAATGCAAAACTGAAAAAAAAGCGTTATACCAATTCAGAACGACCCCGCTCTGATACCACTTGTAAGATCGAGTGCATGTGAGAGGGGGGTGAATCACGTGTTTTTGATCCTACAGATCGACGATCCTAAATAGGAGGAGAGACCTAAATAAGTTGGCCCTGATATGGGATCAAGTCTTTAGTTAAACAAGTTGAGCCTGATATGGGATCATATCAGGCCCAAGATCATATCAGGCCCAACTTGGACATGATATGATCCCATATGGGCCCAAGTTGGGCCTAATATGATCCTATATTAGGCGCATTGTGGGCCTGATTTACCCCATTTCAAGCCTAATGTGGGCCTGATATTATTCCATATCAAGCCCACGTTCTAGTTGAAACTTATCGTCACGTTGAGCTACCTTTGGAGACATCTAAATCAGCAATGGAGGGCACCTTTGGAGTCCTTGCAACACCAAAAACCCACAGGACTTTAATTGGGTGCTATAGATTCAGGTATAGTCCATCAGTGGGTTTTGACCGAAACCCACTGATGGACCTAGACTATTTGGATTTTTGCAAACTCGCAACTGATAGGAAGGGTTGAGCGAGGAGAAGGTAGATATGATGTCAACCCTTGTTGAAGTTCTTGTGTCATGCCAGTTGGCACGGAATAGTGCAACTAATGGATTTCAATGTGTGCACACCCTGTTAACTGGAGTTTTCGAAATTTGATTACCATATAAGACTTTGTTTGGATAAGAATATTATTAAGAGAATAGACTTTCTCAATTTATTTTCGGAAAAACGAATGTACCATTAAATAGAACATAAAACATATAAGTATTTTATTGTGACAAGAACACCCTTTGGATGGATATGTCCCCTTACAAAGTTATTCATCTCTTCTTTTGGTCTTAACTTCACCACTAATTTTTCAACATTTTTTTGGACTTCCTCCGCTCGACGCTGTAGCCTATCAATCCGGTCAGAGCCTGACTTCTCTCTTCGGAGAGCGTTCTCCATTTGATGACTCATCCTTTCCACCTCTTGGGAGTGAAATGTACCAATTTTCTTGACAATATTAAAAAACTCATCCACCGCTTGCTGATGCAAATCCTTCAACGCCTCGCCTTGGGCCCTGGCCTCATGTAACTGGATATTGGCCTCGATCGACTCACCTAGCATTGAACTTAGTATTGATAGACGATAATCACGCTGCATGGATCAATAATGAGAGGTTAATCAAAATACTTGAAGCTTACAATACAAACAATCACTCACCGCAAAAGGAAGCCAGATCGGCCTATCAGAAAGGGAAGGAGAGGAAATGTCATTCCCTTCCTCGAACGAGGCATAGCCGGAACTATCGAATATCACTATCAGTGAAGAAGGGGTCCTTGAATACACTCGGCTTCGGGCCCGAGAAATCCCTGTTTGTTCCTCCACCCCTTTCCCTTGCGATGCCATTAAAGGATTGAAAGTAGTGAGGGTTGATAGTTCATAAAAGAACCATCGATAGGGAATCTTATAGGGTTAAGGGATGACAGATATCACGCGCTAAAAGCCCAAAATGTTTCGATCAATGTTATTTTCAAGATGTCATTGAATGGACGCAACGGTTCAATTATCGAAGAGGTCGACATGAGATAGATTCTCCCGAAGTCAAGGGGCACATAGTGTTGGTTAATTTCTCGGTTGACACAAGCTTCTTCTCCAACGGTTCAAACCTTCGCCAAACTACCACCGCAAACAAAGTCGATGGTGTCGCTCCCACCCCTCCATTCTCGATCATGAGATCAGTCCTTCCTCTTCCTCTAGTATTTTTTTTCTCTCTATATAATATTTTTTTATTAGGATTTATGCTACAATGTACAAGCCCTAATTGTTATACATTGTAGCAGCTACTATGTCGTGTAGTAGTTACTTAGACAGTAACTGCTACAACGTTGTAGCAGTTAGTAGCTGATACATGTTATAGCAGCTACTTGGACAGTAGTTGCTACAACGTTGTAGCAGCTATCGGTACACTTTGTACCAGTTACTGTCCAAGTAGCTGCTACAACGTGTGTTACACGTTGTAGCATCTATTGTGTCGTGTAGCAGTTACTTGGACAATAGCTGCTATAACATTGTAGCAGCTACCAGTACACTTTGTACTAGTTACTGTCCAAGTAGCTACTACAACGTATAACATACTTTGTACCAATTATTGTCCAAGTAGCTACTACAAACTGTAGCACACGTTGCAGCTACTGTGTACAAGCCCAAACCCTAGGAAGGGTGAAAAATCGCAACCGCTAGGAAGGGTTTATTCTATAAAACATAGATATGGTGTGAAGTATTAGTTCTAAGCAATGTGGTGTCATTTGTATCAAAGTTTGAAACAAGATAATCCTTTTCTAGCTTGTTGGGATTGGTTTGCATTCACGCTTTTCATTGATCAGCACCACCGTGCAAATTTGGACATTGTTATTTCTATTTGGCTAGACAATCATGTTGTTATTCTTGTGACCATTCAGTATACACTTCTCAAATCATAGATAACACTATGTAATAAACAACCAATACTACATACAAAGATAAAAAAGTAACAACACTCTACACAATTATAGCTTTACATTCCCTACCGAACATTTTTTCTTACAACACTATGGATGTACTACATAGCAAGATATAAAAGTAATAACACTTTACACAATTGTAGCCTTACATTCCCTAATCAACTATCTTTCTTACAATACTATGAATAATTAATCTGATGTTTTCCAAAATTTGTCTCTCAAAATTGATACTAGTACATCAATTCTAAATTTTTTTCATGTCTCCTTGTTTGAAGTCCATTTTCAGATCATATAGCAGACATCAAATGTATTATATCACAAAGAAGCCACAATCAACATTATAAATAACATCAACAATTTAATCTTTGAAATATGAATATACAAATTTTATATTTATACTATTCTCAGTTACTTACATGACTTCTTATTGTGGACATTCTACTGTGAAAGAGACTCATTGGTCCAAGGGATAATGACTTTCAAAATATTGATGAATAACAACAAGTTACTCACAAGTATATTGTTTTAACTTCGATACCTATAAGAGTAAATAGGAAATTAAAAAATATGCATCAACTAGAATTTATACTACAATACTAACATACCCATGAATATTGAATGCTCACAGCTAATTCAAAATCATATTTCGATTTATAGCTACTTGCAAGAAAATTGTAGTGATTGAAAGTCATTGCTTTGGTGTCCATCAACAACAAGTGAAAGTATGTCTTATTAGTGCACAAAGGTATAAAAATATACTTAACCCTTTTATTTTCCATATCTATCTTTATCACTTGTTGCATGACAACCTTCCTTGAGGATTTTGTTGTTGACTACAAATATGCACAGGCATACATACTTATAGTGAAGAAGGTTGAACAATATATAGACCTATTGTATGACCTACCAGACGAGGATGCCCCCCTAAATAGAATTTTACAATAGGTGTCAATTAACTCCCCTTTTGTAAAAACTTCTCCATTCACACCTAATAAGAAGAAACCAAAAGGTGGTTCCTACCAAACTAATTCAGTTGTAAACCTGCAAAATAAATCAATTACTATAAATCAGAAAAATAAAATAAAGAACCAGATAATTATCTTAACTTTTCACTTAATTAAATAAACTATGTAATTCAGAATTCAGACTACCATACTTTAGGTTCTCCAATTGTTTAACAAGTAGGCAACATCTTCGTCTTGTTTTTTCTTCTTCAAAGTCTTAAATTACTTCTTCACATACTACGACCATGAACATAAAACACATTTAATTAATGATTTAAATTAAATGACTAAAACTTATTTATATGCAAATACACACTTACGACAATGACTTGTTTCCTCGCTTTGTTAAGTTGGCCAATCCTAGCTACTTCCTTCTCTGCCTCTTCTTCAGCGTTGCATTCCATAATTATGATAGTGTCTCTTTCTTCTTCCATATTATCCCCATCAATTTTTTCCTTTTCCCTTGTTCACAACATCAGGTTCTTTTACAAATTTGTCACCCTCTCCTTCTGCTATGAAGTTCTCCACTGGCTCACATATTTGTATCTTGCTCCGCTTCCTCTTAGGTAAAAGCTAGAGCCGCAATGGACTATCAATTGGAGTATCCTTGTAATCATAGCCACTTTGGTCACATCCTCTCCTACTCCTTGTTCGAAAAGAAACTGGTTCGGGATGAGAATCGACTATAGGATCGCTTGATTGAGCCCGCATGCCTTTATTTTCTGTTATTTCGAGTAATTATTTCACCCTTTCATTTAGATGCATGTTCTCTAATGTTAGCTCCTTGATTCGGTTTGCTTGAATGATGCATTTATAACATTCTATTTTTTTACTTTGGCATCCAACTTTTGTGTCATCTAATTGTGATGTCTCCATTGAACGTGGAGTATCATCAATGAAATTAAGGTTCTCGACCAATCTAATTTCATATTAGATAGGGATTAGTTCAATCATAACTGTGAAATTAAAAATAAATTTTAAAAACTGTATATTAACCTAAGTTAGGTGACTGTCTTCAATATTTACCTCTCCATGTGAGACTCGGTTGAGTAAGACCCTCACCTTACTAATATGTGAAGGAATATTTCGCCACTTGTTTATTCGTGCTCCTTCAATATTGTATGATTTCTAGATTGGAACATGCTCCAAAAACCATGCCTAATTCATCACAACAAGTGTTACATATTCATAAATGTCCACCAAATATTATCAAATTTAACATAAAAAATAAACTCACAGCTAAAAGTCCAACAAATCCCTATAGGTAAGGGAGTATGGTGTTGGAGTCATATGTCCGAGTTAATGAAAATAGGTCTCCAATCTTAGGTAATTGTGGAGCCATAAATTGATGGATGACTTCAACCTAGTTAAATATACTAAGATTGTCAAAATCATTTATATCTACAAGACCTAAAAGAACTTTATATGTACTAGAAGAAAAATAAGACACAAACAAATAAATACAAAATGTAGAATTTGCAAAATAATAAAACATCATCATGTTCTTCAACTCTATGGGAATAAAATTTAAACAACTCCTCAATTCTTGATCTGATAGCTTCTTTTTTTATTTGAGAAGCGAGCAAGAAAGAGGTCACTCAATGCTTTATTTGAATTCATAGGAACCGAAGTACCTTGGTCTGCAATACCAAGCAGTAAAAAAATGTCTCTTCTAGTAAAGGCAACAGGTATATTTGAAAATCTAAAATGATTAGTTATCTTCTACGATATATGTTTTGCTGACCAAAATGAAAAAAATAACACATTACATTTCTAAAACTATTTCATGCTTAAGATTCAAAACTGGGAGTTGTACCTGAAAATGTAAATGTTTGAGATGTTGAATCCCAATTTTGAAATATATTGACCAATATACTCCGGATATGCTGAATATCTTCTATGTCTAAGAAAACACCAAAGGGAGATTTTTTGAGCATTGCTATTTGTCGATCATGTAAAATAGTAGATCCATGATGCCTTCCTTTGATTGTAGATACTCGAAAAAAATTATTAAAGTGACCTAACACACTGTTCCAGTGTAGTTTCTGTCCAACATCAACTGAAACCTATAATTTTTACAAATGTAAATTATTAACAACCTATATATAATTGGTGGAGGTTTTCCAAATCTAGATTAACATTGTTCGAATTATATCTAACAATAGTGTTGTTTTGACCTAGTTAGGTCGTATGAGTTTCTAAGGTGAACATGTCTATGATACTTACCTTTGTGGATGATTGTGAAGCAGAGGTTGAAACACTCGTCGCATCTTCCTCATCCATTCTGAAAGGTGAGTATTTAAGAAAAGATTGTTGCATACTTTTTTATTAGGGTTTAGGACTTGTACATACTAGCTACTAACTGCTACAACGTGTAGCAGCTACTAACTGCTACAACGTTGTAGCAGCAACTTGGACAGTAACTTCTACACGACACAGTAGCTTCTACCCGTTGACACAGTAGCTGCTAGAGAAGTCATCTACCTCTTGATTAGTCAGGTAAAATTTGGTCATTATCAAAAAAATATATATATATTTAATTGAAACCTAAGTATTAAAATAGAGTTAATATGTAAATAAAATAATCAATGATTTAAAAATATTATTACTAAGAAATATTAAATTTCCATGGGTGATTATAAGTATCTAACTATATTTTTAACATTAAATTTCAACTGAAATGTATTATTATTATTATTATTTTATAATTTTTATTAATTAAAATTAAAATTTCGCACAAGAGGAGAGAGACCGGAGAGGGTATCTTCACAAGAAAGGAATCTCAATGGTTAATTTATGAAAAAGGGTCCTTTTGAGATGAAAATCCAAAATAGGGGTTTTAGGTGTTTTCCCATTAAAAATGAATAAAAACAATATTGGAGATTGCATACTGAGGAGCTGGATGTATCGGGAAGTCCAATCGGCTCGGTTCGTCAAGAACATTATATTAGTTCCGCCCATAAGCTCCTCCAGCGCACGGTGGCGATGTTCGACGATCCACAACCACCCAACGCCGTAGGGCTTAATGTCGACAATACTGAAGCCATTCGATCATTCCTCATCTCCGCCTCAACGGGTGTTTACAGCCTTCCTGACAACCTCCGAGATGTCGCTTCCGCTATCTTGCCGGAGAGCTCCGTGTCGTATCGATCTCTCAGGAGCATCTGGCACGCCCTTCCTCCTTCCGATCGTCCTGCCCTCCGTCACCTCTTTAAGGGGGCTGATTTCGTCTTCTGCAGTCCCAAACCTAGGGAGAAGGTGAGGACCGGTCAAAGGTTGGACTTTTGTTTCTTTCTCTGATCGCTCTGTGCTTAAGTCTTTTTAAAGATGGGATGCTGGAATTTGGTAGAGTGAAGAATTGAAGGCGAGGTTGAGGAAGCTCTCTGAATTGTCTGAGAGAAAGGAATACCAGGAACTGGTGAAGGACATTGTTCCCAAGAAGCAAGCAGTGGAGCCTTTCTCTTCTTACAAAGATCAAATTGGATTTGGTATGGATATCATAGATTTTTATTATGCGCTTACTTTTAATCTTTTAGTTCTCGCACTTCTAAATTTGGTATGTGTTAATTATTTCGATTAGCATAACCCATTGCATAATAATAAAATTGCTGATTTGTCGATGTGTATCATGGTACATTCAAGCGATGTCAGTATCTGTGAAATGATTGTGTATCGAGTGTCATGACCATACACCATAAGACCATGAGTGAATGGATTGAATCTAATAGATCTTGGGATCAATTCCCAGCGGGTGCAAAAATGCCTCGCTGGGTGTCTGATCTCCCCATGCAAAGGGCCGTTGCGCTAGGACAAATGCTCTCGTGATTTGCTCCCTTTCAGAGAGTGTGGAATCGCCTTGGAGTGGCTGCTAAGGTGGCGTCTTTACCTTTTGCTCCAAAAAGTGAACAGATTGAAGACTGCATGCTTGGGGTCGGCGATACTGGGCCGCTTAGGGTGAGCGAAATCACCTTTTGTTGGATGAGTGAAAGACTGCATGCTATGGCCACTAGACATTGTTAGTGTTGTTAAAAGAAAAGTAAATGTGAATCTTGGTCTTTACCATCTGGTTCCTTTTCATAACAAATATTGGTCATTGTAATTGATAAGAGTCATGCTAGTAAAATAGTGAAGTTTTTGATTTATGAGTTATCCCAAACTCAGTGTGAGCATGATTCTAGAAAGTGTTTGTTTAAATGGATTTTGAAAGGCGCCACATATTTCATATGTGGATTATGCATTTAAGAAGAACTTATTTGGGTTATTTAGACAAACTAAATTGACTTAAAACTATAAGCTACCCTATTGGTAGTTCGTAATTCAGAAGCATTAAACATTGGTCTTGCAAGCATCAAATTCTTTAGATATATATTTACGTATGTGTGTGTATGTGGGCGTCTCTTTCTACATATACATCGATATATCTATACATTTCTATCTAATATATACACTACTATATATATATATACATCAGACATCTATATGAGTGTGTGTGCATATACATGCTAGTATATATTTGTGTATACATGTATATGTGTTCATATGCATGAATAAAAAACGTACTTCACATTATTTGAACATTTTTAGGGGTATAGAAATATTCCTTTGAAAATCTTTACCAATAACCAAGTCATGTATGTAAACTCAACATTATCAATATATCATCCTTGTGGTTAAGGAGAGATTATCCCCCCTTGAATATAATAAAAGGCATTAATCCAACATCAAAAGATGGATATTGGAGACAATGACATGGTAATCCAATAGGAAGTACAAATACCTATCCACTACATCTTTAGGAGTATAGAAATAAGTTGGGCCATTGATGTGATAGCTATTGTCTAATAACAACCTGATTCAGGAAGTCGTGTGTTATTGGAGTCAACTAGCACTATGATGTGGTGTCATGCTATAAACACCGGGCAAGGTTGTCTATGCTATGTGATGATAAAATGAAATTTTAGGCTCTCTTGCCATCTTTTTTATCCATCTTGATGCAATCAAGCATTAATAGACATTTATACTGGTGGTCTTCAACTTCTCGTCCTAATTCTAGCATGGTATGAGGGTCTTCTATTTGATCCTATGTTTGGCATCTGATCAATAATTATCAAGGAGTTATTCTTGGAGCCTTGGTTTTGGAGATGAGACTTCAAGTGGTGGGGATGGTTGATACTAGGAATGGTCGGATGTAAAAGACATATAATCATGCTAAGTTCATTGATACGGGTGGTTGGGTCTAAATCCTTTGACAATACTGATAGGTGCCACGTGGCACCTGGTCAAGGTCGAGATCGACTCCCATGTGGACATGTTAACATCGCTGACCAGGGCGCCCTCATAAGCCCCGGTCGGGTGTATACATCCTGTTCACCGACCGGGGGACCCACTAAAATCTCCGGTCGGGTGTATACATCCTTCTCACCGACCGGGTGACCCACTGGAAGCCCTGGTCAGGTGTATACCTTATTCTAACCGACCGGAGGCACTCTTCGAACCCTCGGTCAGGTATAAAGGCAATCTCATCATGGATCCCGATCTCCGACATAACTATGAAGGTTAACTCCGGCGCCGCCTATACAACCAAAGCACCCCTCACCAGTACGGTCACGACACCCCTCGACGGTATGTACTTTCGGGTACATTCGGTACTTTCGACCTCCAGCCGCTTATACCCTAGGTACTCCCCTGAAATACGGGGAACGACGGTACTTTCGGGTCAAAACATGCTCACCCATGCCTCAACGGGACGTATCATTAATGTCGGTCGTACACACCACAAAGGGGTATATAAGGCGACGGGAGCCACTCCAAACAGGAGGTTCTTTCCTACTCCCAAAACTCCCTTACTTACTGTTTTAACACTTCCGCACAATCACAATTTACTTGAGCGTCGGAGCAGGATCCCCATGTCCCTCGCTTGGAGCTCTCCGTTAATCCTCCGTCTCTCTTTCTGTGATTTGTGCAGATCCCGACCGGAAAAGACATAGAGACCCTCCGATCGGTTATTTGGGGGCGAGAGATCGACCAAGCCCTCCGATCGACATCAAGGCTCTAGCCGACCGACAGGACCACTCCGCTCAACGGTAATCCAGTCAGCAAACTTTCAGCTCACCAGTGGCTCATCTTTCGCCAGTCTCCGCACGGGAATATATACCAATATAGAAAAAGTTCAAGAGAACTCTTGGCAAGTGGGTTGTGAGAGAGCTAACTTTTGGGCGATGACTTAATCAAGAAACAATTGTTTAAAGGCCAAAGTCAACTAGTAATAATGAATAGTCAACTAGAACGTATAGTTGACCAAGACTTGCATAGATTAATTTCTGTTGTATATCTAATCAATTAAAAGAGAAAATCATT
Source organism: Hedychium gardnerianum (assembly GCA_038050645.1). Taxonomy (NCBI): domain Eukaryota; kingdom Viridiplantae; phylum Streptophyta; class Magnoliopsida; order Zingiberales; family Zingiberaceae; genus Hedychium; species Hedychium gardnerianum. Next base: position 6,142,038 of record JBBUKS010000001.1, on the reverse strand, counting down.
CAACTATTATTTAAATTCAAATAATGTAAATGTTAAAAGGGATATTTTGGTGCAGTCGACTTATGGTAATAACTAATAGACTATCGATACAATTAGCAGAGAATAGGTCAACAGGTGACACAATCGTGATCCAAGATATCAGTCACAATAAAATCTCGATCAATCCACTAATGGTAAATACACGATAAGAGGATGACAAAATTGTGATCCAAGGGATTCGATTATGATTGTATCTGGATTAGTCAACTTATGAACCAATCACTAGATGAATACATTCCAATCCATGTGATACAGAAGAAGTCTCGAAAATTACTTTAGATGAGTCAATTAAAAATTGAATCCAGTCTACTAATAAGTGACAAACAATCGACTGAAGGAAGAGATAACAGTTGTTACAGATAAAGTCCAATAGTGGATACTAACAAATGATAATTAGTCAACTGACAATAATCAATCAGTCGAGCGTAAGCAGCTCAAATAGAGCAAGATTCCGTGGCTTTCAATTTTGTCATTTTAATCCTTCCTATTCCATAGTTTTCACTATCACTGTTGTTTCTCTTCACTTCGAATTTTCATCTCTACTAGTATTCTTTAATCCTTCCTATTCCATAATTTTCACTATCACTGTTGTTTCTCTTCACTTCGAATTCTCATCTCTACTAGTATTCAAATTCTTTTGCTATAATAGGTTTTGTAAAATATTTCTCTATCTTTGGAAGGTTTTCAAAAGGAGAAAGTATTATGGTTTTTGAGGGATGACTCACCTTACAAGTTCATACACCGTAGAGTAGGAACCGAAGGTTCCAAACCCCGTAAAATTACTATTATTATTTTTTTATTGTTCTTAGATTTCTTTACTATTTGCAAAATTTGTTCTACTACGATATACACAACTATTCTCAAGACAACATTCCATTGCACATCTTTCTAAAGACTTCAAATATTTTATTATGATTTTTGGAAACTCTTTTCAATTTAAATCCTTACAAGATCTTTTTGAAAAGATATCTTATTTCCGTTGTGTAATCTCTCTAATTTAGCTATATTTCTTTTAGAATTTGAACCCCCCCCCCCCCTTCTCCTTTAGCATCTATCTCGATCCAACACTAAAATCATGAATGCTTAAGAATGGATGAACATAGTAAATGTAAAAAAACAAAACTTCTGATTGCTTACTGATATCAGAAGCTATTGTAGACTATTGTAAGCATAGTTCTATATAAATCCTATTATGAACATGCAAGTCACACTTATATTCTAAACCAAAGAGTGGCATACACAGAATTTCCAGTTTGTTGATGGAAAGGTATGATAAACATATAGGTTTTATATATACATCTAAGTCCATCAACCCTATTAAGAGAAGGGAAATTTCCCCAACTTCTTTCTACGTTGAGGTGGAGTTACCTACAGCCTTACCTACCAATCATAGAGCTTGGTGCATCCTTTAAACCTGTTAGAACTGACTAGCCAAGCTAGAGGACAACCACATTTAGTGAGTTCAGGCAAGAGGGAAGGACAAGTGCCTTGCCCCAGGTTCTGGCAGAAATTAGTGGGGACACCTCTCTTCATTTTCTAATTGAAAAGAGACTATTTGTCATGCCTAATGCAGTTCTGTAGAACCTAAGGTTACGAACTACTTCGGAACAAGCTAATCATCACTTAAACCACAAATCTAACCAGACTAATGACTAGAAATCTCATTAAATGGTTACTTCTCCTACATTATAATGCTCATTCAACAAACACATCCCAATAATATTGATCCAAAAGGAAATGAAAAACGTTGGCCATGTATCTCTGTTAAGTGTATATTCTGCATGGAAATTGTACAAGGTGTTGCAAAGACTTACCAACTTCACGGTGACCATTCTCAGGGCTGTCACTTCCATGTACAACATTTCTGCAAAAGAAATGAATATGAAATGCAGCCAAGATTCAACACAAAAAAGATACAAAATGAGTTGCATTAAAAATATGAAATTGATTCCATTAAGTGAAATCAAGTTGCAAACCTTCCTGTTTGAACTGCCAGGTCACCTCGTATTGTTCCTGGTTCAGCTTGAAGAGGATTCGTTGCTCCTATGAGCTTACGTGCTGACGCAACAACACCAACACCTGCCCAAGCCTTTCAAAAAACAACAAATAAATGAGGTCCAAGAATAAAACCAAAATTAGTGTATCTTTAGTATAATAAAAATTGTATGCCTGAAAAATATACCATACAAACAACTGGGCCTGAAGTGATATAATTTATCAACTTGGGATAGAAAGACTTGTCTTTGAGATCCCTATAATGTTCCTGTCAATTAAATAACATCAGAAATGGCATTATCATTGAGAAATAAACAAAACATTATAAATGATATTTTCACCAGAAATGACCAGAGTAGCATAATCTTTTAAAGGAACAACTTCTATGAGAATGGAAAAGGGTCAAGTTTCCCCATGCCCTCCAAACAGTCCGAAAGCCTTTCAGCTCATACTTCTCCCACTCCTGAATCTCAACAGTGGTCCCACTCGGAATCTTTGATTTACATATATTGAAAGAGACAGATTATGTCGGTCTCCTTCTAATCTATATTGATCAGGAAGAGGGAAGAAGCCCTTGCAAGAGTTTTTCCTTGACAGATCCCTGAACTTTATTGATAATTCAAGGCTTTTCAGACTTGTGTAGCCATGGCACAGTGCCAAAATTGTACCCTTACAGTCAGAGAAACATCAGCTCAGCATGATATTTTAGACCTTGAATTACACTGGCCCATTTTTACATTACAGCGATAATTGAGTTAGTCAGTCGAGAATCAATTTTTAAGTCAGGAACAGGAATATTTTATTTCAAATCTCATAAAAAATAGGGTACTTGAGAGGGAACAAAATATCTGATAACAGAGTAACAGTGTTAAGAAGGTTCCAAGTTGAATTGTTGCTATATCATATTGGCAAGCCTACCCAATGGATAAAGCAAAGATTCAACTAGTTAGCTTTAGGAAAACTACATAAATCACTCCTAAAACAAAGACAATCATAAGTTGAATTGAAGCAGTTTTTACTAAAGAGATCATCAGGTGCAACTAAATCCTTTAACACCAAAACTAAAGAACAATAATATAGTGCAATATAATCAGTAGTTTGATTTAGTTTGATTAAGTAGCACCATTCCCTTTTGGAATCAACCATTAGTTACCTAATCAGTAACCTGTGCGGAAAAAACATTAATTAAACTGAAACGAACTCAGGAAGCAAACCTCAGCTAACTCCTTCGGGCACTGAAAAAGCTTCAAGCCTTTGAGCAAAAAACCCTTCTTCTCAAACCGGGAAATGATTTCCCCAACCTGAACCATCACCCAAATCAACATCAAAACAAGCACGTCAGCACCGCCGTCCTTGGAAGCAGACAAAGGGAGTAAAAGGCGTGGCGAAATAAACACAAAAAGGAACATTTACCAGTCCACGTTGCACACCATCCGGCTTTACCATGATGTAAGTCTCCTCAACCCCGTCCTACACAGAAAAAGGCACGGAAAAGAACGATGCTTGGAATCAGATCTGAACGTCAATTACCCAAATCGAACGACGGAATAGGGAAAGGAGTTGGAACCATTGAAGCGGTAAGGTGGGTGAGGAACACGCGAGTAGAACTGGTCCCAGCGCGGCGAAAGGCGCGACGGCGGGAGGAGGACGGGATGAGGCTGGGGAAGCGAAGGGACTGCGACGCTGCGAGCGAGGAGAGAGAGAAGGTCTGGGCGACGCCATGGGCACGGAGTGAAGCGCGGACGGCGGCATGCCTTGGCGGGGATGCGAGAGTTTTGGGTAGAGCAGAGGGGATTTTTGCGAGCACACCGACGGCGTCCATTTTCTTCTGCTGGTGGCCGCCCTTCGTCTCGAGCCTCGCCGCCACCCTCTATCAGTCGATAGGTCACAGTTGAATAAATTGATTTTTTTTAAGGTGGAGCTTCTTATCGGGCGTTTACCAGACGCTCAAATCTCCGCAACCACCGTCACCAATACGGCGCAAATATTATAAATTTAAAAAAATATATACATATATAAAGCTTTATTAAACTTAATAAGAATTTATTTATTATTTATATTCGTTTAATATATACAAAATTAATTAATTAAATAAATTTAAATATATATGGGTTTAATTCGTTAATATTCATAAACGTTCATAAATAACTTCATGTGAACAATCATATTTATTAATAAAACTCTTATCAATATATTAAATAAATAAATAAATTTAAATTATTAAATTCATAAGTAATCAAACAAGTAAAAATTTTAAACAATCAAATAAATTTAAATTGAGAGTTCGATAACATCTAAATAAATTAAACTCAAGTCAAACTTGAAATTAAAACTCGATAATATATAAATGAACTAAACTCAAGTCAAGTTTCAAACAAGCTCAACTCATAAAAAAAAATCAAGTAAACTTGAATAATTATTTTAAAAACTTGATTCATTTTAAATTTAACTCGATTTGACTCGATTATCTTATCAAACAGGCTCGTCTGAACTTATTTACAGTCTTAATTAAACTGTGGATCAAACGCTACGTGAACACCACGGATCTGAATAGTCCACACCCCCTAATAATTTAGCTATATTTAAACTGTGTAAAAATTATTTAAATAATATATTTCTCGCCCACACCCACTAATAATTTAAATTTAATTAAAATTATTTTAGTAGGAATAAAAATGCTTAAAACTAAATAGTTGTTATAATATTATAGTAGCTAGTTAATAGCTACTAGTTAATATAATAGTTTTAAAATAATTTTGATTAATTTTATTTAGTTAAGTAATTTTAATTAAATTGGTAAAAAAATATTTTTATATAAAAGTATTCCATGTATAATATTTTTTTGATCAAATTAAATTTTAAAAAATAATTTATTTTAATTCACATAGTTGTTGTTACAACAGCATTGGAATGAGGACATTTTGAATAAAAAATATAATAAGGTATTATTTTATTTTTTTATAATTTTTTTTTGTCTTTTTGACAATATGATAATTAGGAGGGCTTTTTAATTTTTTTCTAGAAAAATTTAGACAAAAATCTAAAGAACTTTTTTTTTATTATCGTCAAAAGTATACCTCAATTATTTTTTTAAAAAATATATATTAAAGTAAATAACTTATTTCAAATTTAAAAATGAAACGGTATTTAATATTATTTAGAATTGGAAAAAAAAAATCAAAGGATTTTAATTAAATTAACTCATCCCATTCAAATGACCTCTTAGTTGGACTAAATGCTAAGGCAACTCTATTGCGTGTGTGCAAAAGCATGAGATTTATCATGTTTCATTGGTGTTAGTACAAATCTTCTCTTTCTTGTTCCATCTCCAAACAAATCGCTCTTCTTTTCCATTTGAAACGGGTACTCATGAGATAAGAAGGCTTTTTCCGGTTTTTATTAAGATTTGCTTTATGTTTCTTTTGTTCTCGTCTCCTAATTGTTAGAAATAAGAACAAAAATTATTCTTTTATGAAAATCATCACACAAATTCTAAATCTTTCATGTTTAACATTTAACGTTAGGAATTAATAGACAAATATACGGAAGCATATATGAATCCATAATACTTAATACCCTTTGGAGTCGTGGAGTTAGCCGTTTAGATCAACACAATTCCCTTGAGATCTCTCTGATGATGGAATGCATAAGAGAATAGAACGACTTATCATCATGTGACCCGGGAACCATAACCCCTTATTTATAAAGATAATTTGTTGGTTATCTTTTTGTTTTCTTCTATTTTATTCAAAATTACTCATGAGGTCTTTAAACATTAAAGGATCATACCCTAGATATATGAAAGCTCAAATCACTACCCAAAAAATCGACGATTAGCGATGGCTTTAGCAACGAAAATTATTTGCTGTTACTATTTAGCGATGATAAATAATTTCCGTTGCTAAATTTATCACTATTGAGGCGACAGGGAACACCCAAATCCTAAATTACATCTTCTTTATCGACGTCATTTTATTTTTCGTCGCTAATTAGCGGCGAAATTTAAGTTCTGTCGCTAATTTCATCTCTAATTAGTGACGAAAAATAAATTTCCGTCGCTAAATCATGATTTTAGGGTTCGCGATCGAATGCTTGCTAACTCTCCTCTTCTCTCCTCTTCTCTCACTCCAATCGTTGGCTGTCAATTTTCGCCGCCACAAAGGTATGCCAGATCTTTTCCTCTCCTCTCTCCTAGTGCTTAGGCGACCTTGAGGCGGCGCCGCGGCTGCGTGTGGCCTTCCATGGCTGTGCGCTTGAGTTTGATCTCTCCTATGTATTGTTTGTTCTTCATTGATGGTTGATTGCTTGTATAAATTTATTGTTGTTTGTTGTTTATAATAGAATTGATTCTCATGCTTGATACTTTATTATTTGGTTATAATTGGATGATGCTTGCAAGTTGTTCGATTTAATGCTTACTTAAGTAGTTAGGTTTTAGTTTGGTAATTCTTTTAGTTTGGTCATTCC
>JBBUKS010000001.1:6118439-6135437 GCA_038050645.1 Hedychium gardnerianum | reverse complement strand
TCCAATTTTCATGATCCGTCCAGCTCCGGAGCAAGGATTTCATCCAAGAAGACCGACAACACATTGATAAGCATCTCTTCTTCTCCACTTTTGTTTTGGATTGTAATAATGCTTCATTTCTTGTCTCTTACTTGTAACTCCTTTGCTATGGAGTAGACTTCATAGATTCTAGGACTTAGGGAGTAATCGTGATGTGATGTTGATGTATACACTATGGATTTGCCAATTTTCCTATTCTATGAAGTGTTTATTAATTGTTTCATGTGTGTGATGCTTTGGTTATGTTTGATTTATTATGTGTGTGAAATGTATGCATGTGGATGTGAAGGATTGTCACTATGTAGAGGAGGTTCCTCTAGATTATATGACTGAGGAGACCTTAGTGATAGAGGGTAGTCCTTTAATCGAACTTTCTATAGTCATCAGCTTGAATTGAGGCCAATTCTCCATAAGAGATTAGCTAACTATAGTTCAATGGGTTTTCACCATTCTAATGTTAGGAAGTTACTTGTGTAATCTAGACTGTATAACCGGGGAGCCCTTAGTGACAGAGGGTAGTCTTTTAATCGGACTTTCTATGTTACCTCTTCTACTTAAAGACATTTGGAAGAAAATGATGTAATCACTATAGTATAACCTTCACAGGGTTTTATCGGTAATTTGGTTAGAAATCCCTACAAGATTGTAAACATGGAGGTAGGGAGATGAACAATCTATAGAATCATTAACTAGCATCATAATGAAACCTAAGTCCTAGGATCGCCTTCCCAAACCAACTTCTCTTTCAACAACCAACGTCTCCCATCTTGGACCTCTCTACCTTTCTCTCTCTCTCTCTCTCAAGCTCTAGTTTTAAAGCTTTCGCAACCAACTTTCGACTATCTAGATAACTTGCTTTATGGACTCATTAGTGCTTAATCCATAGTCCCTAAGGATCAATATTTTATTATTTAACAACTCTACCATGCACTTGCAGTACGACAAACAAGATACGTATCACCGATTCCCTTTCCTCAACGATTAACCAAGGCAAAGAAGGATGAAGAGTTTAACAAGTTTCTTGAAAAGGTCAAAGAATTATGCATTAAGATTTCCCTCATTGACATCTTACAACAAATTCCCAAATTTGCTAAATTCATGAGGGAAATCATTTCATGTCGATGCTAGAAAGATGGGTATAAGACTATAATTCTAACTGAGGAGTGTAGCACTCTGCTTTTGAATATGCTACCTCAAAAGCTTAAGGATCCAGGGAGTTTTTCTATCCCATGCAAAATAGGCACAACCATGATTGATAGAGCATTTTGTGATCTAGGAGCAAGTGTTAGTCTAATCCCATTCTATATTTGTAAGAGACTTGGGCTCAGTGATCTTAAGTTGACCGTCATGGCATTATAACTAATGGACCATTCTTGTAGATACCCTATGGGTATTATTGAAGATGTGCCAGTAGAAGTAGGGGGCTTCATAGTCCCTACTAATTTTATGGTCTTAGACATGGAAGAAGACCCAAAGATTCTCATCATTTTGGGAAGGTCTTTCCTTGCCACGGCCGGAGCGGCAATAGATCTCAAGAATCACAAGTTCCAGCTAGAATTGGGCAAGGACACTATAAAATTTGATTTATCTAAGGTCACTAATACATTTTCAGTTATTAAAAGTTTGTGCTGCAGGTTGGAAAGACTCCAACTAGAAAAGAAGAAACTTCACCCTAACCATAGATTGCTGGACAAAGCACCAAGTTCGGTGAGAGAAGAGAACATGCCTAAGACTAAAAAAAGATAAATATATCGTCCCAACAAGAGCCCGGATGAGGGAAGGACTTGAAATTCCAACTCTCCATGATGGAGGGGCATGCAACCCCTTCAAGGCAAAGGCTCCAAGTTGAGCCATGACAAGGGTCGAGCTCGTGACCTTAAACGAACGCTTCTTGCGATGTAACCCAAGGGTTCACTTTTCTATTTTTTTTTGTTTTCGATTTCTTCATTTTGATCTTTATTTTAGTCCTCTTTTTGCTTTCTTTTTAGGGTTTCACTCCAACATGAGCTAACCGTCGGACTTAACACGGGCGTGGAGGAGTTTTGAAGAAAAAGTGAAGTTGGGTCATGCCTCACCAAGAGCACAGGCAGATTCAACCGCGACATGGCCGTGTGGTTTCACACGATCGTGCCTCCAAGAGAGAAGTTTCCATCATGAACCATGGCATGGACGTGGGCTTTCACACGGTCCTGCCTCAACAAGAGGAACCACCAGATTTAGCCACGGCATGGCCGTGTCCTATCACACGGTCATGCCCCATTGAGAGCATCTCCTCGGTAGCTAAAGATACACTCGTGCCTCTTAAGAAGGATTTCAAAATCAAGCCACAATGTATCCATATCTTTTGACATGGCCGTGCCGATATAGAAGCAAAAAGAGAGAGAAATACACGATCATGTTCTTTTACACACGATCGAAGAAAAAAAAGTGCAAATAGTGAGATTGGCCATGTCGAAAGACACTGCCGTGTGAAGTCTTCTTGAAGCTATAACAGAAATCATGCCATGGTCGTGCCAAAAGGCATGGTCGTGTGGCGTGATACTTTGGGTATTAAAATCCTCGGCCTGTGCTTCCCAACCATATGGTCGTGCCTCCTATTTTCCACCCCCCTTCTTCAACTTCTCTCCTTCTCTTGAGATCCCTTCTCCAAATCAAGATCCAACCTCTTTCCTTCCTTAATTCTTCTCCAATCTCTCCAAAGAAAAGCCTTATCCATTCCTCAACTCTCTTCTTCAAGCCTTCTTCCAAAGAACTCCCTTCTTCAAGATCTCCCATCTCCTTTCTTCCTCTTTCTTGATTTCTTCCCAAATCTCTAGATCTCAAGATTTCTTCTCTCTTACTTCCCTTTCCCCCACAAGCATCCAATCACCCCTCTTTCACTTGTGACCTTAAAACATACTGAAGTGATTCTACAAAAGTGGTGGATCAAGTAGAGTAGATGACTCTATCAAAGGAAAAGGAAAGAAGACCAATAAAGGGAAGACTAACGACAAAGGGAAGTGTCAAGCACGTGACGAAGGTAACGAGAATTCCTATGGTATAATTTTTTGTAATGATGAGCAAAAAGTTAAATTTGATGTTCTAGTTACTCGTAGATTGATTTGTACTTGATACCTTGACAAGTACATGTTGGATGTCTTAGTAATTAAAAATAATGTGGATTGGATGACTAGAAATTTAGGTAGGAATGATTTGATGAGTCTTCGATACCCAACCCACCCTAGGATCACCTTTGGATTCCTAAGCTCCATAGATGCCTACTTTGCTTCCAATAGTGATGATAATGGGAAGGTTAGCTTCCGTTTAATGAATCACGACTATGAATGGTCTCTCTTTGATTTCAATAATTTTTTTGGTTTGCCCATCTAGGTATCTCATAGGTTTGATTGTTCTTTCAATACTAATACATTTTGTAGTGAAATTACAAATACAAATGAACCCTATGACCCTTCATGTTCCAAGGCCTCCTCTATTCAAAACCCAGTCTTTCGCTACCTACACCACGTTATGAGCAAGATCATCTTTGGTCGCGGTGATGGTGATGTTGTTGTGAGGAAATTAGAGCTTTATTATTTTAGGGCAATGTTGAAGGAGGTTGATTTTGATTCGGGTTTTCATTTTCTTAATAACCTAGCAAGATCTGGTAAGGCTTATTCGAGCACCATTGTATTTGGCAGGTTAATTAAACACATCGTCGTCCAATTAGGGTGCGATCTATTTGGATTAGAGATTCTCCATGGTAGCTCAAAGATTGATATCGATACTTGTGTGACGATGAAAATGATTTGTCGGGAAGAGAGAGGATATGACTTTATTAGGAAGAATGATTTCCTTCTTCTCCTACCTAACCCCGAACACACTATAATTAGAACGCACCCCCACTCCTAAAGACCAACTAGAACCCTCTTCTTCTAGACTTGTGCCTGGTAGACACTCATTTACTTATGGCGATATGGGTGATTTTAGATTTGATTTTTTTTGATTTTCACGCTTTCTTAGATACTCTTCATGAGGAGCATGCTTCCCACCAACAATTGTTGGAAGGACATGTTGCTATGACTCAAGGTTAGTATCAAGAAGTACATGAGTATTTTAGAAAGACAGAGGAGTTCTAGGATCATGTATCTAATTTCTTTGATCATCAATACCAGGAGTGGGCAAGGGAGGAGGAATTTAGACGATCATTGGATGTGACAAGGTAGCAAGTTGCTAGTCTTTATCAATATCATGAGCATCTTGGCAACCTACCCTGTGTACCCAGATTTCTTCCTTGCCCTCGTCCACCCTATTGAGTTTTGCTTCATTAGGATAATGAAATGTCGAAGTTTGGGGGGTTGTACATATGTACATATTCTTGCTTTTGCATTATTCTTGTTTTTGCATTTGTACATATTGAGTGTTTCAGTTTGCTTTTGTTATGTCTATCTATGGCATGTCAGTTGCATCATCATCATATCATAGCATGGTTTGTCCTTCTTGCAAAAATGCTAGCACGCTTGTTCTAGATTTTCATGTTGTTGTGATTTATGGTGTTAGTATGTTAAGTGATCTACTTTTTACTATCCATAGTTGCATGAAGTGAGCTATGTTTTCATTGAATGAGTTTGAGAATGAGCCTAGTCTTAAGATCTCTCTACACTTTGCTTAATTTTGATGGTAGAAAATTTTAAAAATAGTCATGATTCATAAACTTACTAGTACTTGAACTATTTATCAATTACATTTTGATTACTAGATTGACTCGGATCATATCAGCTCATTTGGAAAAATTAAGATCCCTATACTTGTTTTAGTGCTTCATCTTATAAGAACCATTGGTCTTAGTGCTTCATTTAAAAAAAAAGAGAATAAGGGATAAAAAAAAATAGTTGTCATGAGTGGAACCAACAAGTTATCCCTTTGAGACTGAGTTAGGTTACCAGGGAAATAACTGTTATGTTTCTCTTGATTCTGAGCTATCCTTTAAGACTTTATGTAGTTTGAGAGAGATGAACTATGCGTGTGACAGGTAAGTGTCTATCGCCGGAGGCACAAGGAATATGGTTAGATGATGACGTGACTAGGCTTGGAGATTGATACTTGAAAAAATTAGGTCACTCATTACACCGAGCACGAAGAACTTTTACTTAGGTGATTCTCAAATAATTCTAGTATAATGCTCATCAATGCAACTATATGATAGGATTAACCTGATTCACTAGGGATTATGATGTACCATATTGCCACATGAATCTAGATTGAATGTTTTTGCTTGAGGATAAGCAAAAGTTTAAGTTTGGGGGTGTGATGTGCATAGATTATATATGCTTTAGGCATTGTTCGTTGCACATCTACTTGTAGTTCATTGAGTATGATCTACATTATCGCACTCTATCTCATTATATTGTCATGCTTTTAGTCTTTTAGTTCAGAGATCTGCTCTCTTTGTATTTTCATTGATAGAATGCAATTTGAAGCTAAAATGGACATTGGAGCACGTTTGGAGAGCAAAACTCAACAAGCATGGCAGTGCCTCTTCAAGGCACGATCGTGCCTTCATTAGCCATGATATGGTCATGCCCTAAGGCACGACCGTGTCTCTGAAAACACCCATGGGCATACCTCCAACAACTCTCATAGTCAGGTCGTGGCTAAAGGCATAGTCGTGCCCAAAGGCACAATCGTGCCTCTTCAAAATCTCTTCTCAGCAACTCTAGCACCTCCCACGACTAGGCTGTGCTCAAATGCACAACCATGCCTCTTTTCCAGCCATGCGACTCGAAGTTTCCAGCATCAACCATGGTCGCGTCTCACTTTATTTTGTTTCACACGGCCAAGCCATGCCCAAGGGGCACAATCGTGTCTTTCTCCTGAAGATTCTCATGGCACAGCCGTGCCTGAGAAGCATGGTCATGTGGTGAGGTTACTTGGCCATGGGACCTATAAAAAGGGCTCAAGATCCCCTTTTCAAGAGGAGGAAATGTTTCCTCTTCAAGGGAACCTATGAGGTACTTTCCTAGCCGATTTCAATGATTCATCCACCTTCGGAGCTTGAATTTCATCCCGAAGACACCGACATTCTCTTAATAAGCATCTCTTCCTCTCTATTCTTTTTTTAGATTGTAAGAATGCTTCTTTTCATGTCTTCGGTTTGTTCCTTTCTTGCTATGTAGTAGATCTCCTAGATTCTAGGATGTATGGAGTAGTTTTGATGTGATGTTGATATATAAACTATGAATTTTCCCATTTCCTTATTCAATGCCATGTTTATGACTTGTTCTATACGTGTTGTGTCTTGTTTGTATTTGAATTAATGTGTATGTGAAATGTATGCATATGGATGCAAAAGATTGGTCACCATGTAGTTTCGCATCGTATGAGAATATCCTAATGCATTTTCGAATAAAGTTCCTAGTTTTCCACCTCAAAGATAGTGGAGTTCCCGATTGAGGTACTTTCAAGGATAATTCTAATATCCAGACCCCATACCACATGATACTAAAGGAACTCGAAGATCTAAAGCCACGACTATAGAAAGTTCATAGTTTTCTTAGATCAGCTGGTTACTACCGAAGGTTTGTAGAAGGTTTTCTGACCAAAAAAAGGAGTGAAGTTTTCATGGATAGAGGCTTATGAATCGAGCTTCTAGAAACTTAAACATAAACTAATAGGTGCACCAGTCTTAGTCATTACTTTCGATGTAGATGAGTTTATCCTCTACACAGACGCATCATTGCAAGGATTAGGTGTAGTCCTAATGTAGTTTAACTATGTAGTATTCTATGTCTTATGCTAGTTGAAGTACCATGAGAAGAATTACCCGATCCACAACTTGGAAATTTCCGAGAATCCTTTTTGCTCATAAGAATATAGATTTGAGGAAGAAAAAAAACTAAATGACAAACACCATAAAGGGATATTGGTGGCTATGATGGCTTAGTCACCCTTAACCGAAGGGATCAAGGAGACACAAGTTAGTATCAACACCCCCATAGTCTTAAGTAGCTGATTGAACTCAAGATGATAGACAAAGTTTTCACGTGACGAAGGTGGGATTTAGATGAAGACTATGTGTTTCTGAGACACATCAAATTAAAGAGGACTTACTCCAGGAAGCACATCGATCATGAGTCACAGTTTATTCAGGGTTACTCGTATGTAACAAGACCTAAAAAGGCTCCTTCTAGCAGAACGGTAGGAAGGACATTGCGAACTTGTAGCTTGATGAGTCAATAAGGGAAGACAAATTATCACAAACTAATAACACTACTCCGGAAGGGGCATGATGTTATTTGGGTGATCATTCACTAATTAACCAAGTATGCCCATTTTCCATCAATTCGTAATACTAAATTTTCAGAGCGCTTGGACGAGTTTCTAACAAACCATGTTTACAAAACTTTTTTTGGTGTAGCATTTCACCCTCAAATAGATGAACCGATGGGGTGAACCATTCAGAGTGTGATGAGTGCAAGTGAAAGAAGAACATCAGAGTGGCGCAGTGGAAGCATGGTGGGATTACCAAAAATTTGAAAGAGGCATGACTCGATTCGGGTGATCGTTGCTTGATTAACTAAGTATGCCCATTTCCTACCGATCCATAAGACTAACTTTTTGGATCCCTTGGTAGAGTTTCCAATGAGCCATAAGTACAGACTTCATTTTAGTACACCATTTCAGACAGACACATAGACGGACGGAGCACATCATTCACACACTAGAGGATCCACTTTAAGTATGCGCAAAGGACTTCAGATGTAGCTAGGAAGACCATTTACACACAGTGGATGTTATCTACAACAATTAGCTAGACAATAATGTGGGTATAGTGGAAGCACGGTGGGCTCATAACCCACGAAATAGTGATTATCTACTTTAGAAATAGATCATCATAATAGTGCTATAAAAGAACCTTACTTCCTGACCGTTAGAGACTTTTTCAAGATACTAGAATAAACTAGTATAGAAACATACTACCTAGTTGTTATCCCTTAGTTGACAAAAGAAATACCTTCCATATTTGTATACGAAAGTGTGTACTTGCTTCTACTCATATTGTGAGAATACCTTAGTGTTATGCCTTAAGTACAAATTTGGGGGAGAATATTATATCATGAATATATATATATATATAGATGATAATAGGGATTAAAACTAGTAAGGATTGATATAATTGAATTTATTAAGAAAATAATAACCATATAATAAATAAAATAATAATAAATAAATAAACATAAAAGAATATATATAATTTTATAGGATTTTTTTGGAATTTAAAAATGAATTGTTGGTTATATTTTATTGGGATAAATGGGTTAGGCTTTGATAGATCCTATTTAGAATATCTTATTTAAGTTGGGAGTTAATTGAATCAATTGACATAAGTTTAATTGCTAAACCTAAGTTTTATATCTCTCCCCTCCGCATCTCGCCCCACCCACGCACATGTGGTTATGCCACGGAGATGACCACACCGCCCTTTGCGACTCTCGATCGCCGGCACCGTCGCTACCGTCGTTCCTCGCCAACTATCGACACCATGCTTCCCCTTCCTCCTACCTCTCCTCCCCTATCGCCACCATCGGCCATCACGTCTATGTAGAAGCGTTCTTCCTGTGCTAACCGCTGTTAGGCGTCAATGCCACCACAAGCAGCATGTCGCCGATGCTACTGTTCATCACGAGAGATAGCTTGATGTTGTGCTCGTTGTCGCCGCGCTACCAAGTAAGAGGCACTGTCGCCTTCCTCTCTTCTGTGATGTAATTCCACACCACCAACCTCCCTATCCATTGGTGTCGGTGACCACACAACCGACCGACACCCACTGTTGTTGTTGGATAAGGTCATTAGGTTATGGTTTATTTAATCGGTAGTTGATTAATTAATTAGTTAGATTGGTTAATTAATCAAGTAATATGTTAATTAAAATCAATTGATTAATTAGATTTGTTTAGGAGTATTGTTAATTACTTTGATTTGATCTTTAGTTAGATAACCTATTTAATGAGTTGAGTAAATGGTTAATCAAAGTATCAACTAAACAAGAAATGCATTAATTGATTAATCAAATTCATTAATTGATAAATCAATGATGAGTAATAAGTTAGTTGATTAAATTAATGAGTATATTATAGAATAATTAAATTGATTAATTGGAGAAAAAGTTGATGACAATTTAAGTATTAATTGTAATTAAAATTATTTGATTTAATGGTAATTAAAATTATTAATCGGATGGATAGATTGATTGATTAGATCCATAGATTTGTTTCATATCTTGTACTTGTAGATTGAAGCTCGAGACAAGCCTCCAGACTTTAAGACGGTTAGGATATTCTACAGTTGAGGTAGGTAGTTCTTCCTTGAACTCTTTAGTTACTTTGACCTTAGTGCATGATTTATGTTATTTGCATTAATTGCGTAGTAGATATTTTTATCTCAGTATCTATTCTATGTTACTTTTTGAGCTTGACCTTTTATTGCTTGACCTTATTTTAGTCTATTTAATATCCATGCAGTCTCGTTGCTATCCATATTAATTATCGTCATTTATGCTTGTTTATTCTAGCGATATTATACCATAGCTTAGACGTAAAATATTGAGATAGGGTACTAACTCGATATTTATAGTCATGCTTGTATATTAGTAATAATATATCAAAGTGTAAGATATCGAGTATCCTACTCGACCCATGTCGATAATTTAGGCTCGTGCCTATACTTTTGTAAGACCATACCGTAGTGTAAGATATCGAGTGTCCTACCAGAATGGTGTCAGTTATTTAGGTTCGTGCCTATACGTTAGTGAAATCAAACCATATTGTAGCTTGTAGAGCTTTTTTATTGAATGTTATAGTTACTGTTTACTTGGTTATTATTGCTTTGTATGCTTATATATCTGGACTGCCCACGAGACTCGCCCGTGGTAGAGTGTTTCTCCTATAGTTCGTAGCTAGATAGCTATTGATACATATCATGTTTTCCCACGGGATCCGTCCATGGTATAGTGTTTCTCCCATAGATTGTGACTTTTTACTTACCCTGAATGCTCACAGGACCCGTCCATAATAAAGAGTTTCTCCCACAGTCAATGCTTGAATGTGTTTGTTATATGTTGTTATATATTTGTTTGTGTAGGATTTGGGATGTACTGTATGTACACTTCATTTATTGGTCATAGCTAGTTGATAAGGTTTATAGATATTATACTTGTGCATTGACTTATGTTAGTAATTAACGTTACCTAGGACTGCTTCCTTTGATCTCCTTACATTTATTCATGCACTATCTTCTTATATCCACTGAATCATTGTACTCACTACACCTTGCCTTTCTTTGATCTCCAGGTTAGCAGATAAAGGACATGTGTTGACTACCCTAGCGTCGCTTAGAGATCAGTGTTTGTCGGTCCCGCTCAACTTTGAGTTATTGAGTTTCATTTTGATGTTATTGTGATTCAATTGCTTTTTGTTGCATATCGACTCTTTGAGTTTTGGTAAAATTGTAATAATCTTAACCTTGTTTAGTTTAGTTTAGTTTAGTTTTAGTATGTTCACATGTTCATGCATACATACCCGCATTAGCATTTAAAAAGTTAGCGAGTTTCTATTTTGCATCGATATTTATTTTACATTAACTGAGTTCGATATCGTTACTTCTCACATTATCACTAGGGGGTACCATCCGTTCCTATGGACAAGTATACCCTTAGGGCGTGACATAAATGATTCACATATTTGGACATCTTGGAATGTTCAACCATAATAGTTTCAACCATCTTCTCTAACCTATCAAGCTAGGATGTGAGTTGAGCTCCAGACCCTTGGCAAAAGAAATTTGTCCTCCTTGCTCTTGATTATGCGATATGAAAATTTTGGGTAATTTCTTCACCCCAGATTGTGTCCCTGAGTAGGGATTGTTCTACCTCGGAATGAAGTTGTTCAATGCGTCCACTTGTTAAATTTGAGCAATTTGTGCTTTAAGTGCACCCAATTGACACATATCCATTGCATGTCTTGTATTATCTCAAATCTCACAAGGAACATTAGCAACATTAACTGCATTGACATTAAGGGTATCAAACCTTTTTGCTAAGACATCCATTTTTGCTGAGATTAAGTCTAAGGTATTGACGTCATACTTCCCGGCAGTTTTAACAAGGTTACCTCTCTCCGATGCCCATTGGTGATGATTGAGTGACTCATTTTCTATTATCTCTTCGGCTTCATCGAATCCTTTGTTCATAAGAGCTCTACCGGCAGCATAATCAAGAGATACCTTTGTTTGATATGTGAATCCATTATAAAAAGTGTGGATGATAAACCACTTTTCAAGACCATGGTGCAGGAATTGGCATAGTAGCCCCTTGAATCTATCCCAAGCTTCAAATAATGATTCATTATCTTTTTGTATGAAACTTATGATAAGATGTCTCAGGTGGGCAGTCTTGCTTGGAGCAAAAATTTTTTCTAGGAATCTTTGTTCACATTACTCCCATGTTCCTATGCTGTTGGGTGGTAGAGAATTTAACCATGCCTTCGCTTTATCTCATAGTGAGAAGTAAAACAAGAGTAATCTAATTGCATCTGCGGAGACTCCATTTATCTTCATTGTCCCACATATCTCTAGAAAAAAAATTTAGTGTTGGTTAAGATCTTCTGTGAGTCCTCTACCAAATTAATTCTACTATACCATTGATATCACAGTAGGTTTCAGCTCAAAGTTATTTTCCTCCATTGGCGGTCTAATGATGCTAGACCTTAAACCTCTTGTGGTTGTCATTGTTATCTCTTGTGTTTGCTTAGCTTCCAACTATTTTTGCACCTTCTGTCTTCAAAGAAATGTCTTGTCAATTTCAGAATCTACAAGAAGATGATTTCCTGAGATGTTAGAATTGCGCATAAATAAGAAATCACCATAGTAACTTAGCAAAAATAGAGTTATTGAAAGAAAATGCAAAAATGCAAAAATGAAAAGCAGAAAAGAAATCTAGATTAATTAAATCACTAATTAACTAATATCAAGCGAGCAATCCTCGGCAACGACACCAAAAATTTATTATACTCTTTTGCAAGTGCACGGTAAGTTGTCAAGTAATAAAATATTAAATCACAAGGATTGTTGTTGAATACTAGTTGAAATCATGAAGCAAGTTATCTAGACAATCGTAAGATTGGTTGGAGTCGTGAACGAGAGAATTAGAGAGAGAGAGCTAAGAATTAGAGAGAGAAAGGGTTGAGTTGGGAAAGTGATTCTAGGACTTCAATTTTGCTACAACGATTGTTGATGTTCTAGAATTGTTTACTTTCCTATTTCTACATATGTTCACATGTAGGTGCATCGATCCTAAGGTCAAACTAGGGTGTCCACCTAAACTCAATGTCTCTTCGCAAGAAGACCACCTAGTGTTCGCTTAAAGAATTACCTTTGTTTCTACTACTGTCCTGTGGAGATGTGACTTCCATTTCATAACTAGTTGATTGCTTATCATAGTTTGCACAGATGGACGACCTCATAGCCAACCTAACTAAGTCCAACATCTATATGGCAGGGATAGATGCTCCCATATGAGAACGACTCTTGACTATTACGGGATTTCAAGTGGGGGAAATGTCTTTCAAATACCTAGGGATTCCCAGCTTCTAAGAAGATGAAGATGTCAAATTATACCACACTTTTGGATGCTCTCACTAGGAGAGTCAACTCATGGCCGAAGAACACACCCTCTTATGTTGGGAAGGCTTAGTTGATATCATCTGTTCTTCAGGGCATATAATGCTACTAGATGTCCATACTGCCACTTCCATGTGGAGTTCTAGAGCGCATATATATCATCTGCAGATCATTCATGTGGACTATTAAGAGTCCCCCATTGCATGGTCAAAGTTATGTTGGCCCAAACGAGAAGGTGGTCTTGGCTTGAGGGACTTAAAAGCATGGAACCTCGTTCTACTAGCTAAGGTTCTATGGTGAATACATGACAAGCAAGATACACTATGGATACGTTGGGTGCACGACGCGTACTTGCAGCATGTAGGGATACGGGCATTGCAGGTCAGACACATGGACTCCTCACTCGTCAAGAAGCTGTTGCACATCAAAGATAGCGTCTTGGCATCTACAGGTAGTCCATAGGTTGCGAGTCAGACACTCACCGCTTGGTTTACTCAGAGGAAGGGAGGTGTCCAGTGGGCTTATGACCATTTCTGAGATGCAAAGCCCAGGAAGCCATGGTGAAGACAGTTTGGCAGAGGTATCTTCAGCCGAGCGAGGTATCTTCACCCGAGCCATGCTTTTATCGTCTGGCTACTAGCACATGGACATCTCCCTACACGAGCTCGATAGGAGTACCTAGATGATAGGTGATGCACTTTCTGCAGACAGGAGGAGGAGACATTGGACCATGTATTTTTTAGATGTGCTCCTATTTACTAGCTATGGGGGAGGATCCGAGCATGGCTGCATATAAGGCCGAAGATGGACACTTACAGGCGTATGCTGAGGACCTTCAGACTATAGTACCATGGCCGCTCCACCATGACCAGGGTATGTCACCTTGCCATATCAGAACTAGTGCACCATGTTTGGAGGGCGAGAAACAACAGTATGTTTGTGGGGCTTAGATTAGATACAGATTGAGTCTTTAGGAAGGTCCAGACCCACATCTACAGATCGCTAGAGGTTTCCTCAGATTAGCTACTCAAGCAGGGATGACACTTGGGGGACATGCAAGTTTTTGGTTATTGCCCCATTTTGCATTAGTTGTGTCATCCACACTTGCATGCATTTACTACGCATAGCACACATATAGTTTGGGGTAGGATAGTGAGAGTGCACATACTAGGCATTTTAGGTAGTGTCATGAGCATGAGCTACATTTGGTTGTCATGAATTGCATTTTTATGCCTTCGCCACACATTTTGGAGTTGATAGGGAGCATGCATATAGATAGGCTTACGAGAGACCCCTACATGACATATACATGTAGTTTTAGTATAGGTGCCCATTTTGGGTAATTCTTGTTACTCCACCCAAGGATTTGGAGGATATACACTCATGGTTACAAACTCTATAGAACTGTGACCTGCTTGGTACTGATATACTATTAGACCAAGTAATGTCATGGTAAAAAAAAGGAGTACCTGATCTGAAGCCTTCGGAGATATGCCGTCATATGGACCTTACCTGTCCTGGAGCCTTGAGACTGATAGAGCTGCATGGAGTGGCATGAGGAGCACAACCCTCGATGGATGTTGGGAGCCTTGACAATGATAGAGCTGTATGGAGTTTACATGAGGAGCACTACCCTTGATGGACGTTGGGAGACACGGAGCCACATTGAGATATGGAGCCACTGCTATGCTTGAGATACATATTGAGTGGGTAAGCGAGAGGAGTGATCATGTGTGAGAGTGAGGGATGAGAGGACTCACATGTGAGCATGTACATCTTATGTGGGAGAGAGAGATGAGAGGATTATCATGAGAGCACACCACCTGGGCATGTGCATATGTACATCTTGAGGGAGGGATGAGGATATAGGTGAATTGATCCACCTTAATGATCTATCTAGTCCACAGCAAATGACTCACGGTAAAGACATACCAAATCCGTTATAGTTGAGGCTTTGCATAAAAGCCTATAAGGGTGAATAGGTCCACTAGAATGACCTATCTAGTCCGCAGCAAACAACTCACAGTCAAGATATTGTAAATCCGTTGATAGTTGGTCACTTGCTAAAAGCATGCGGGGGATAGTGATGATAGCAATGGACCACATTGAGGACACGAGAAACCACTTCAGATGAGCCGACCAGAGCAGTAGTGAGGAGAGCACTCACGAACACTGATAGAGCCTAGGTGGCATGCAACATGATGTCATGACATTTGACTTGGAGCTGTGACATCCCACCACCTTTGGATGGATGATATGACATTGAGACTGTTAGACACTTATGACATGGACGCCACTACTAGGCGTGAATGACATGGATGCGAGGTGGCATAGAGCTTCCTATGTTGGCGAACTAGGGATCAGTCGATGCTTGATCTTCTGCAGTCTAGGTGGAAGATACGTAATCAACTAGGGTGGGGCTAGTGGATGAGAGAATTTTTTGTACGCATGAGTTGGTAGGCATGAGAGTGATGGTACTCTTTGTGAGCACGTGTACACCATGCCCCAGATTCCCTCACAGATATGACATTTCATCAAACATGACATGTGTAGGAATCTTTGGCTTTTTTGTATGTCGGTGCTTTTCCTTTGATGATATATATTTACCTTTCATCAAGAAAAAAAAGAATTACCTTTGTCACAAGGGCTCCATGGTCACACAACTTGTTTGCCTCCTATACTCAAGATGACAAATTAGGGCAAACCCTCTTTAAGCCCTAAGATAGTTATCATCTCATGGTTAATCCACTTAGAATCAAGACAATAATAATAGAAAGTTTGCTTAAAGGATTACCTTTGTCACATAGTGCTCTCCACAGTCATACAATCTAGATTAGCCTTTGTACAAGGTGATGGATTCACCATATCCCAACACATTCATCATCCACACAATAAATAAGAACATAGAGCATGCATGTCATGCAATAGGGAAAAAAACAATTACGTAGAACAAGCATTAACAATTACATCATAGTTACTACCTTATCCTAGAATCTAGAAATTACTCCATGGAGAAGAGAGAACAATCCAAAGACATTGAATAGCACATTCTTACAATCCAAGACAGGTAATGAAAGAAAAGGAATGCTTAGCGAGGAGATTGTCGATGTCTTCGGAATGTTTCCATGCTCCGAAGGTGGATGGATCATCACGGCGGCCCTCTTCTTGGTCCTCTATGGTTTCCCTGGGAAGGGGGAAACCTCCTCCCGTGGTTAGGCCCTCATAAGGCTCTCATGAGGCCCTCATAAGGCCCTCATGAGCCCTTTTATAGGCCCTCATAATCGTCATAAAATGATTGAAAACCACCCATCCGCAACTTGGAAAAAGTCGTGCCATGACCGTGCTAGGGGAGGCATGACCATGTCTATCCGATGGCCCCTCTATACTGGCATAGCCGTTCCAGGGTGGCACGGTCGTGTCAGCTGCTGATGGTGAGAATGGAACGGTGTGCCAAGAGGGCACGACAGTGTCATTCCGACTGTCATTCTGTAGAGAATGGCACGGTCGTGCTAGGGTGGCATGACCGTGTTAACTATTACTGGTGAAAATGGCATGGCCATGCCAGGAGGGCATGGTCGTGTTAATCTGATGGCCAATCTATAGAGAATGACATAACCGTGCAAGGGGGCATGATCGTGCTAGCCGAAGTTGAGAAGAAGGGTGTCTTTTGAGGTGATTGGCATGGTCGTGCCAGGGAGGCACAACCGTGTCAGGCGAGGCAGTCCCTTGGTGTTATCCTTTTCGCATCTGAATTCATCCGAAAGAACACGGTCGTGTCATAGGACATGGCTAGAGCGTGTTCTTTTCTATAACTTCCCTTTCCACACCTTTTTCTTTATTTTTTCTCCAAAATCACATCCTATCAATCAAAAGCACAAGGAGCAGTTCTCCGAACTAAAAGTAGAAAAAGATATAAAGAGAAGATGTATGTATGCAAAATGTGCTCATGCAATGACACAAAACATATGCAAAATAGTACTAAAAAGCATGCATAAATAACACTCATCAGAGTCCAGCTTACAAGGGTACTAGCCATCTTTATCAGTTCATCTGCCTTCTAGTTCTCTACTCGAGGTATCTTTTGAAGGTTGATCTCTTGGAAATCGGCCTTTATCTTCTTGAAGACTTTTGTATAATGATGCAATTTGTCATTTTGGATCTCAAAGGTCCCCTCCAACTACTGAGCTGCCAATTGATAATTCGAGTGAATAATCACTTGAGAAGCACCAACCGTTTGACTGCTTGAAGGCTGACTATCATTGCCTCATACTCATGGTGGCAAAAGGCGAAACACTCGCTCCCAACGCC
>JBBUKS010000001.1:6093390-6118339 GCA_038050645.1 Hedychium gardnerianum | reverse complement strand
ATAAGTCTCCATGACCAAGATGACTTGAATACCTCAAGTTGAAGGAAACTCACACTTAAGCTGCAATGAGATCTTCACTGATATATCTATATATGTAGATAACCATATGATGTCTCATGACAGGTCACTCCAATAAACTAATTATCATTAACTAGCATCCACGTTTAACTCTCGACATCCCAATGTCTCTAGCTTGTGAGGAGCAGTTGCTTGGACAAGTCAAGAAGTATAACCTGTGCTAGTCCCATAGAATTGATGATGTCCAAACTCATCAATTCATTAACTGGGGATAATTTCAATGCATTCATAATTACACATGTAGAGATGATCACTAGTTATGATCCAATCACAAGTTCTCTCAAGCTATGAATTATATTGTGGACTTTTAGTAACTGAGTTTAAGATTCAATCATGCACATAGAAAATGTGTACTGAATTAGTGAAACTTTTTTTATCCAATAAATAAGTACAAATCATAAGGTGATTGCCTTAGGACACCTCTCAAATATAATAGTGTGATATCTATAGATTATGCATATTTTTAAGCATCGTTTAGCATATATCTTATTGCATTTCATGAGCATGATTTGCATTCGCACACTCTATTTCTATGTGATTTCATTACTTTCACTCTTTTAGTTCGGAGGACTGCTCTTTGCTTGTTTTCATTGATAGGATGTGATTTGGAGTTAAAACGGAGCAAAGAAGCCTTGGAACGAGAAGATATAGTTAGGAGCACACTTTAGTTGTGTCCCTTGACACGGGCACGTCCCTCCATGAAAAAACAATCAAAGAATAGTCTCGAGGGCTGCTTAAAGTTCTCTTAAACAACATTTTTCAGGTTTGAAAATTGGTCATTACATTTTGATTTTTGTACCAAATCATGGTTGTATGCCCTCTAGGTCATCGTGGATTTGAAGTTATAGTCGTTTTAAAATCAATCTGGAGTGAGACATGACCGTGCTAAAAAAAACACGACGGTGTTGAAAAAGACACGATTGTGTTGAAAAAAAGACATGGTCATGGCTAAAAGATACAGTCATGCCTCATCCTCATTTAAACGACCATAACTTTCATCTCAATTAGATTTACAAGGCCCACAACCTATTAAATTGAAAATAATTTCAAGATCTACAAGTTTGGTTCAGAGCTCAACTTGAGATAAAATGGTCTAAGGGGTGAAAAACCTATTTTGGTGAAGCCTAGTAAATGGGGCAAATCTGGAAAGTTATGGGGAGATATAAAAGAGTAAAGCAAACGCTTGCTTGACTCATCTTGGATAAGAGGGCTCTGCCTTCTTCCTTGGAGAAGGATTCTACCCTTGGGGCAAATCCTAAAGGCACCATCCAAGAGCCGCTGCGATGATCCGTCCACCTCTAGAGCAAGGAGACTCTCCCAAAGACATCGACATTATCTCACTAAGCTTTTTAATCTCTCTTCTCTATGATTTGAGGTGTAGAACATTATTCTTCATGTATTTTGGTTGTTTCTTCATTGTTATGGAGTAGTCCTCCGAATTCTAGGATATAGGGAGTAATTATGATGTGATGTTGATGTATAAACTATGGATTTGCCCATTTCATTGTTCTATGATATGTTTATGACTTGTTCTATGTGTGTTGTGCCTTGTTTGTGTTTGATTAAATGTGTGTGTAGTGAATTCATGTGGGTGTGAAGGATTGGTCACCATGTAGAGGAGATACTTTGGATTATGTGACTGGGGAGGCCTTAGTGACAGAGGGTATCCCTTTAACTAGACTTTCTAAAGTCATCACCTTGAAATGAGCACCAATTCTCTGCAAGAGGTTAGCTGATTAAAGTTTAATGAGTTTTCACCAATTTAATGTTAGGAAGTGACTTGTGTAATTTATACTATATGACCGGGGGGGGCTCATGTGATGAAGGGTATCCCTTTAACTGGACATTTTATGTTACCTCTTCTGATTAATAGCATTGAAAGAAAATGGTATAAACACTCTAGTGTAACCTTCACGAGTCCATACCGACAATTTTGTTAGAATCCTTACAAGAGCGTAAACATGGAGGGTAAGGAGGTGAACATGTACTAGGGACATTAACTAGTATTATAGTGAAACCGAAATCCTAGAATCATTCCCCCTAAGCAAACTTCTACCAACAATCTCTCTCTCTCTAGTACTCAGCTCACTCTCCTCAGCTCTCATTCGTGACTTCACATAACTTTTGATCATCTAGATAACTTCCTTTGCGAACTTAACTAGTGCTTAATCAATAGTCCCTATGGTTCAATATTTTATTACTTGATGACTTAACCTTGCACTTGTGGTTTCGACAACACGGTCGTGACCATGGGGCACGACCTGCCTTCAATAGTTCTTCAATGTACCTTCAATAGTTCTCCATGCCTATGGTAAGCACCACGACTATCGCTTGTAGGTTTGCAAACCTGAAAAATACCAAAAAAAGACTCAAATAAAAGGTCAAAAAGAAGATGTTGAGAACAACAACTAAAATACAAAAATAAACCCTTGGGTTGTTGATGTGTGTAGATTATATATGCTTTTTAACATTATTTGTTGCACATCTACTTGTATTCCACTTAATATAATCTACATTATCGCACTTCATCTCATATTATTATCATTCTTTTACTCCTTTAGTTCGGAGATCTTCTCTTTTTATATTTTCTTTGATAGGATGCATTTTGAATCTTAAATGGAGTAAATCGGACATTAGAGCAAGCTTTGGAGTAAATTTAGCAAGCATGATTGTGCCTTATAGGAACGATCGTGCCTCACCAAGCTAAGCAATAAGCATGGGTCACGCCTCATAGGCATGATAGTGCATTTCCAGCATTTCAGGCAAGTTTTCAAGATCATCTCAACAGACAAGTCATGCCAAGAGGCACGATCGTGCCTGCTCAGAAGTCCTCCAATAGATTTCCAAATTAGGTCAACAGATAGGCTATACCGAAAAGCAGGACCATGCTAGACCTAGCCAAATAGACCATGTTTGTGAGGCACGGTCGTGTCTCTTGAGGAGGACTCCAGCAGGTCTTCGGATCAACCCAACTGCCAGGCCATGCCAATTGGCATGGTCGAGTCATTTTTTCTAGTGCCTCCTTCATCATGGTCGTGCCATGTTTTCTGGCATACTCTACAACCTGGTTGTGCCTCATGGAACGACTGTGTGGTGAGGAGGCATGGTCGTGTGTGGCCTATAAAAGGGGCCCAAGATCCCTATTTCAGAGGAGGAGAGGTTTTCCTTTCGTGGGAACCTACGAGATCCATTTCCTCTTCGATTTCGATGATATGTCCACTTCCGGAGCAAGAATTTCATCCGAAGACAACAGCGATACCTAGATAAGCATTCTTTCTTCTCATTTTTATTTTGGGAATTGTAAGAATGCCCTCTTTCTTGTCTTTCGGTTGTGTCCTCCTTGTTATGGAGTAGATTTTCTTGATTCTAGGATGTAGGTGTAATCGTGATGTGATGTTGATGTATAAACCATAGATTTGCCAATTTCCTTATTCAATGATATGTTTATGCCTTGTTCTATATGTATTGTACCTTGTTTGTGTTTGATTAAATGTGTGAGTGAATTGAATACATATGGATGTGAGAGATTAGTAATCTTGTAGAAGAGATGCTTTGGATTGTATGACTGGGGAGCCCTTAGTGACAGAGGTTAGTCCTTTAATCGGACTTTCTAGCGTATTCGCTTTGAAAAAAGGACCGATTGTTCACAAGAGATTAGCTAAGTAGAGTTAATGGGTTTGCACTAATTCAATGTTAGGAAGTGACTTGTGTAATTTACATTGTATGACCAAGGAACTCTTAGTGACAAAGGGTAGTCCTTTAACCAGACTTCTATGTTTCCTCTTATACTTAATAGCATTGGATAACCAATAGTGTAAACACTCTGGTGTGATAGTCGTGAGTCACACCGGTCATTTAGTTAGGATCCCTGCAAGGATGTAAACATAAAGGACAAGGAGATTAACAATCCATGGTACATCAACTAATATCATGATGAAACTGAAATCATAGGATCGCTCTCTTAACCAACTCTTCTTTCAACAACCATTCACCCTCGTGGATCTCTCTCTCTTTCTCTCTCAACCTCCAGTCCTAAAGTGTTCACAATCAACATTGATTGTCTAGATAATTCACTTTGTGAACTCGCTAGTGCTTAATCCACAATCCCTAAGGATCGATATTTTTATTACTTAATGACTCTACCATACACTTACAATTGAATCAACAAGTTTTTGGCACTTTCTCCAGGGACTGTAGAGATTAACATTCATTGATAAGCAATAGAGTTACTCTGGATATATTTTTTTTATTAAATAAATTTCTACATTTTCTTGTTTTGTGAATAACTTTATTTTGCAATTTATTTGCTTTCTTTGATATTGCATTTTCAATTAAAAATAATTCTATCTTGAAACTTAACTTGAAAGCACTTGGATTTGTACTCTTTGTATGCGAAGGACTAATTTTATAAGAGAACTTTTGCCTGTGGATCTTGAGATTGATAGAACATTCAGAAGAAGAAGAAATCTGCAAAGACAATTAGAAGAAGAACATATTCAGTCCAATATGACAAATAAACCTTTGAAAGACTACGCAGCACCATATGCGAGGGGCCTAAGGTCTAGTATCACCAGACCATCTATTGAGGCTAATAATTTTTAGATCAAACCCGCTGTAATATCTATGGTACAACATAATAAGTATGGGGGAGGACCAACTGAAGACCCCAATCAACACTTGGAAATCTTTTATGAAATTTACAATACCATGAAGATTAATGAAGTCTCAGTGAAGGTAATCATATTGATGTTATTTGGATTTTCATTGAGGGACATAGCAAAAGCATGGCTCAACTCCTTGCCACCCAATAGTATAACAACATGGGAGCAATGTGAACAAGTATTCTTGGAGAAGTTCTATCCTCCGAGTAAGGCATCCCATATGAGAAATCTCATTGCTAGCTTCATGCAAAAAGATGGAGAATCCTTATATGAGGCATGGGACAGATTTAAAGGTCTTCTTCAACAATGTCCACACCAAGGATTGGAAAAATTGCTAGTTATTCACACATTTTGTAATGGTATCAACTATAAAATGAAGGTTTCCTTGGATTCCGCATTTAGTGGAGCTGTAATGAACAAGGGCCTTGATGAAGCAGACGACATTATTGAAAGTGTGGCCTTAAGCCACCATCAATGTACATCAGAAAGAAGCAACCAAATCAGAATTCCCGATAAACATGATGTAAATACTTTGGATTTAATCTCTGCTAAGATAGATGCCCTCACCAAAAGATTTGAATCAATAAACATGAATCTGATAAATGTGGTGAGCACTAGTTGCAATGTTTGTGGAGATAATGAACATATAAAGGAAGTATGCCCATTGGGAGCCATTTCTTAACAGTTAGCTCAAATTGAACATGTTGATGCAATTGACAACTTCAACCAAAGAACCAATAATCCTTATTCGGGAACATACAACTGCGAATGAAGAAACCACCTAAACTTCTCCTACTGCAATAATCAAGAACAAATGAGGAAACCATCAAATTTTCAACAAAATTCACAACCCTCAAGGATAGAGAAAATACTTGAGGAAATTCAAGCTACTCAATTGGAGATGAAGAATGATATCAAGAAACTTTATGGAAGAATGAACATTGCTGAAAATCATTTAAAGATTATTGCTAATCAAGTTGCTCAAGTAGCTAGCTTTTCCTCAAGACCCCAAGGGGCCTTTTCAGGAAAGCCCGAGCAAAATCCGATGGAACATTGTATTATTGTTGAGTTAAGTAGCGGAAAGACCTTTGGGAGAACCCCAAGTGATTGCTACAAAGAAAGGGATTGAAAGCATGCTGATTGGAGAGCCAATCTTTCCTCCTCACATAATGAACATATCCAAGAGGAAATTGAGAACGACGAAGAAAGTGATTGCTATTATTAGGTGTCACTCAAGATCGATTCATAATTAATAGTTAATTATGGACGACCTAGATAAACCAGAACCCTATTGGGTCACATGCACTATGAGTTTATTCGAAATATTTAAAATGAGTTTGAGAATTGGATTCTCAAATCGAGAGAGACTAAGTCTAGTTGGACCAAACAAAGGGCAAATATGAAAATCAGATTTGTGCAATGGAAGCACAGATGGGCCACATCTTTTGAAGATGAGATGGCCATTCTTTGGTTTTATTATGAACCGAATTGGTTTGTTTCTAATTAAAGGTGATTTAGATAATGAACCAAAAGGTTTGGTTCACGAACCAACTTGTTTTGTTTTGAACCAAACTTAAATTGGTGGATCATATTAAAGGGTTAGCGAAGGTGGGTTTTTGGGATTTGATCTAAACCTATTAGAAGATATATATATATATTGATATAGAGTTGAGAAAATATTAAGAGGTGAATTATATTCATTAGGTTTTTTTCAAAACCTAAACTGTCTCCCTCTCCTCCCATTCTTGTGCCGCCGACCACACACAAAGGAGAGGTTTTCTCCTTGGTCTGTCATCCCTAGCCCTTTCGGCCACCACCAGATTCTTGCCAGCAACCCCTCCCCTCCTCCCCCCAGGAGGTGTCTGGAGGAGTTTCCTCCGGCCATTGGAGTACCTCCGACCTAACCAAGACTGGGCGGATGGATTTTGTCTACCTGCCGTTCAGCCGCTTCCAACTATTTTTCACCCAATTTTCAGAGAGAAAACATTACTATCGGATACTCAACATCTAGGGATAGTTGTTATCTCTTTGTCAGCAAAATTTGGATGTCGGAAGGCTATGGGAAGACCTATTCACAATAGGTTTTCTTAGCGGACATCAAGCTATTTTTTCGGTTGCTCTCTCGTGTTGGTGTGGTTTAATTGTGTATGCTACTGGACACCAAACCTGGTCTTCACACGCAAGGCTAGTACCTTTCACGAGGATGAAACTCGTGACTTTTAAAATCATCTTGAAGATCACTTGGCATAGATACAAATAGAGGCGAAGCTTCGAGAGTGTCGCTTGGTTGATGTCATTTTCTCTTCGCATCATCTGTTAGGTATACCTAGCATAAATTTACTTTTCATAAAATTTTAATTATGTGATCATGTCTAGCTGTGTCGTATCCTTGCATATGTGTAATGTGTGTCATGTAATAAATTAGTTTATCATATTATTTTATTTTTCGCTGCGCATGTTTATGAAACGTGTTTTAGCGCGCACCCGCGTTGAGCTCCCACAATAGGCAGTGCCAAATGGCATGGCCATGTCCCACTTCAAGTTGTTTGGAACAGACAGGCCATGCCTATTAGGCATGACCGTGTCTTTTTCTAAGAGGCTCCCACGGTATGGTCATGCCTCACAAGAACAACTTGTGGCATTATAACATGGTCATGGGGCCTAAAAAAAGGAGTCAAGATCCCCTTTTTGATGAGAGGAAAGGTTTCCTCTTTGTAGGAACCTACGAGGTCCATTTTGTAGTCGATTTCAATGCTCTGTCCACCTCTAGAGCAAGGATTTCATCCAAGAAGACCGACAAAGCATCGATAAACATCTCTTCTTCTCTATTCATCTTAGAATTATAAGAATGTTTCATTTCTTGTCTATTGGTTGTATTCTCATTACTATAGAGTAGATTTCCTAGATTCTAGGATTTAAGGAGTAGTTGTGATGTGATGTTGATGTAAATACTATGAATTTTCCAATTTCCTTATTCTATGAAGTGTTTATGATTTGTTCCATGTGTATGATGCTTTGGTTATGTTTGATTAAATATGTGTGTGAAATTAATGCATGTGGATGTGAAAGATTGTCACAATGTAGAGGAGATGCTCTAGATTGTATGATCAGGGAGCCCTTAGTGACAGAGTATAGTCCTTTAACCGAAATTTCTAGAGTTATCGCCTTGAAATGGGGTCAATTCTCCATAAGGGATTAGCTAATCAGAGTTTGATGGGTTTTCACCATTTCAATGTTAAGAAGTGACTTGTGTAATCTAGATTGTATGACCGGGGAGCCCTTAGTGACAAAGGGTAGTCCTTTAACCAGACTTTCTATGTTACCTTTTCTACTTAATAGCATTGGAAGGAAACAGTGTAAGCACTCCGGTGTAACCCTTGGAAGTTCATACTAGTAATTTGGTTAGAATCCCTATAAGATTGTAAACATGGAGGTACAGAGATGAATAATCTATAGAATCGTCAAATAGCATCATAATGAAACCTAAGTTTTAGGATCATCTTCCCCAAACCGTCCTATCTCTCAACAACTAACCTCTCTCATCTCCTCTTAACCACTTTCTTTCTCTCTCTCTCTCTCTCTCTCTCTCTCTCTCTCTCAAGCTCTAGTTCTTAAGCTTTCAACCAACTTTTGATTGTCTAGATAATTTATTTTGTGGACTCATTAGTTCTTAATCCATAGTCCCTAAGGATCGATATTTTTTATTACTTGATGACTTAGCCATACACTTGGGTTTAGACAACAAGTTTTCGATGCGTGCAACAACACTTTAGGAGAGAGGAAGAATTATTCAAGTCGATCATTGATTTCATTGACCTTTAAAAGAAAGAATGGGAGAAAAGGGAGGACAATCAGGTTTAATGCGATTAACTTGCATGAAAATAGATACTATGTATAAATACCACCATCACATGCATAGAAGCAAGTAGTGGTTTCCTGACCTTCCTAGATTTCCAGGTTTCCCCGATGTTCCTCCATCACCACCCTATTAAGCTTCATGTCATTGTGATAATAAAATGTCCAAGTTTGGGAGGGGGGTTTTACATATGTATATATTCTTCTTATTTTCTGTATTTGTTTCAATTTGATTTATTTTTGCATGTTTGAGTTAGTTTGTGTTGATTCTGATTTGTTTCTGTGGTATGTCAGTTGCATCATCATCATATCATAGCATGACTTGATCTTCTTACAAAAATACTAGCACGTTTGTTCTAGATTTTCATGTTGTGTGATTTATGTGCTAGTATGCATAGTGATCTACTTTTTCCTATCCATAGTTGCATGAAATGAGCGTTGTTTTATTTGAAGGGTTTAAGAATTTTCCTAGTCTTAGGATCTCTTTACACTATGCTTGACTTCGATAATAGATACATCTTAAAATAGTCATAAATCATAGAATTAGACTTGTACTTGTGCTTCTAAGGTGACCTCTCAAATATATTTTAGTTACTGGAGAAACTCGGATCATATAAGCTCATTTAAAAAAAATTAAGGTCCCTACACTTGTTCTAATGCTTCATCTTATAAGCACCATTGGTCATAGTGTTTCATTTCATAAGCACAAAAAAATGATTAAATAAGGGATAAAATAAATTTATCGTGAGTGGAAACTAACAAGTTATCCCTTTGAGACCGAGTTAGGTTACTAGGGAAATAATTATTATGTTTCTCTTGATTTTGAGCTATCCTTTGAGACCTTGTGTAGTTTGAGAGGGATGAATCATGTGTGTGGCAGGTAAGTGCCTATTACCGAAGGCACAAGGAACATAGTTAGATGACAAATTGACTTGGCTTAGTGTTGAGACTTGAAATGTTAAGCCACTTATTTCAATGAGCATGGAGAACTTTTACATAGGTCATTCTCAAACAATTCTTGTACCAATGAAACTATATAATAGGATTAACTTGACTCACTAGGGATTATGATGCATCTTATTGCCACATGAATCTAGATTGCAGGTTTTTTCTTGAGGACAAGCAAAGGTTTAAGTCTAGGGGTTTTATGTGCGTAGATTATATATGTTTTTAGGTATTGTTTGTGTACATCTACTTGTATTTCACTGATTATGATCTATATTATCACACTCTATCTCATTATATTATCATGCTTTTATTCTTTTAGTTAGGAGATCTGCTCTCTTTGTATTTTCATTAATTTGGAGCTTAAATGGAGCAAAATGGACTTTGGAACAAAATCAATAAGAATGGTTATGCCTTTTCAAGTCACGACCGTGTCATCTCAATCCAAGCAAGGTTGTGCCTCACAGGCATGACCGTGCTTCATCAGTCGTGCCCCACAGAAGCACCCACGGGCAAGCCATGTCCAAAGGCACGATCCTGCCTCCTCAATAGCTCCCTCTAGTAGAATTTCATAGACTCCCACTACTAGGCCATGCTAAAAGGCATGGTCGAGTCTTCTTCAGCCGTGGACTCCAACTAAATCCAAAAAATCCCACAACTAGGCCATGGCAAAAGGCATATGGTCGTGTCTTCTTCAACCATGGACTCCAGCTAAATCCAAAAAATCCGATGGCTAGGCCGTCCCAAAAGGCACAGTTGTATCTTTTTCAATCGTGGACTCCAGCTAAATCCATAAGATCCCACGCCTAGGTCATGCCAAAAGGCATGACCATGTTTGCCATGGACAAGGCATGCATATTAGGCATGGCTGTGTCTTCATCCATGAGGCTCCCACGGCACGGTCGTGCCTCACAAGCATGGTCATGTGGCATTGTGACATGGTCATGGGGGATCCCCTTTTCGAGGGGGGGGGGGAAGGTTTCCCCTTTGTGGGGATTTACGAGGTCCATTTCTTAACCAATTTGAATGATTCCTCCACCTCCAGAGCAAGGATTTTATCCAAGAAGACCGGCAAAGCATCGGTAAGCATCTCTTCTTCTCTATTCATCTTAGAATTGTAAGAATGCTTCATTTCTTGTCTCTTAGTTATATTCTCTTTGTTATGGAGTAGATTTCCTATATTATAGGATTTAAGGAGTAATTGTGATGTGATGTTGATGTATATATAATGGATTTTCCAATTTTCTTATTCTATGAAGTGTTTTTGATTTATTCCATGTGTGTGATGCTTTAGTTATGTTTGATTGAATGTGTGTGTGAAATGTATGCATTTGGATGTGAAGGATTGTCACCATGTAGAGGAGATGATCTAAATTATATGACTAGGGAACCCTTAGTGACAGAGAGTAGTTTTTTAATTGGACTTTCTAGAGTCATCGGCTTGAAATAGGGTCAATTTTCCATAAAGGATTAACTAATTAAAGTTTAATGGATTTTCACCATTTTAATGTTAGGAAATGACTTGTGTAATCTAAATTGTATGATCAGGGAGCCTTTGGTGATAGAGGATAGTCCTTTTACTAGACTTTCTATGTTACCTCTTCTACTTAATAGCATTAGAAGGAAACCGTGAAAGCACTCTTGTGTAATACATGTAATTTGTTTAGAATCCCTACAAGATTGTAAGCATAGAGGTAGGGAGATGAACAATCCATAGAATCATCAACTAGCATCATAATGAAACTTAAGTCCTAGCATCATCTTTCCCAAACCGTCATCACTCTCAACAACCAACCTCTCTCATATTTGACCTCTCAACCTCTCTCTCTCTCAAGCTCTATTTCTTAAGATTTCAACCAACTTTCAATTGTCTAGATAATTATTTTGTAGACTCATTAGTGCTTAATCTACAGTCCTTAAGGATAGATATTTTTTATTATTTGATGACTTAGCCGTGCACTTGCGGTTTAGACAATAAGTTTTTGGCGTCATTACTAGGGACTATTTTGATTAACATTAGTGGTAAATAATTTAGTTAATCTAGACGCTTTTCTTATTGTTAATAAATTTCTGCATTTACTTGAATTAAGTGAATAGCTTTGTAATTTACTTGTTTTCTTTAATTCTGGATTTTTTATGCAAATAATTCTGTCTTGAATTTAAATTGAAAGCATTTGGATTTGTTCTTTTTATATGCAAAGGACTAATTTTACAGGAGATATTTTGCCTATTAATCATGAGATTGATAGAACATTCAGAAGAAGAAATCTGCAAAGATAGTTAGAAGAAGAGCAAAGTCAGTCCACTATGACAATCAAGCTTCTGAAAGATTATGCTGCTACCCCATCTAGATGGGGATTAGACCCTATTGTACCTCAACAAATTTATGCTCTGAATTTCATTCTTGACCCAACATTTATTTCTATGATTCAAGAGGATCAGATCCTAAAAATCCATATCAGAATCTTGTGAAATTCTACAGATATTGCAATATAATAAAATATCAAGTGGTTCTAGAAGACACAATTTGGATACTAGAATTTTTCTTTAGCCTCAAAGATTCATCCAGAACTTGGTTAAATACTTTGTCGCCTAGAAGCATCACAACATGGGCTGAGTTAGAGCAACGATTTTTGAACAAGTATTTTTCACCAAGAAAAATAATCTATCTCAGGAACCAGATCATGAACTTCAAGAAAAAAGATGGAGAGTCACTATACAAAGCTTGGGAAAGATTCCTAGACCCATTGTACCAATCTCCACACCATCGTTTGGAATAGTGGTTGATTGTCCATGTATTTTATATTGAGATTTCTTTCTCCTGCAAGACTTAGTTAGTTTCGGCTGTAGGGGGCTCTATGATGAAAAAAAGTTTTAATAAAGAATATGATTTGATTAACCAGGTAGTGAAAAATCTCAATGAATGTTCAGATGAAAATTTTATGACTTCCCATTAGAAATCTCTGAAATACATTGTTTGAAAGAAGGGTCAAACATTAAAGAGGAGCTATATTCATTGATCAGTAATGTTGAAAACTTTAAAGGAGACAACATTCAGACCCAACATGAAACATTCAGGCACTTAGATGATGAGTTAACTTCTTCGATCAAATCAAATCCTGAAGAATGTTGTAATCAAGCAGTATGGAGAAGCAGTGATGAATTTGAAGAAGTACATTTTCAAACATTAGAGGGCCTCATGGAAGCAAGCTTGATTTATGGAGAGTTAGATACTCTAGATGATGGGAATAAATAATATGAGCAAATTAAGACACTTCAACAAGGTCTTCCTGAACTTGAAGTCATACCACCCCAAGTAAAACTTAAACCTCTTCCTTCTAATCTCATATATGAATTTCTTGGGCCAAACTCTACATTTATAGTGATTGTCAATGTAAGTTTGAATGAATCATAGACTAAAAAGTTGATCAGAGAACTAAGATTGCATAGAAAGGTAATCAAATATATCATAGATGACACTAAGGGAATTAGTCCTTCTCTGTGAATGCATAGAATTTTACTTGAAGATGATCATAAATACTTCGTAGAACATTAGAGAAGGTTAAATCCTAACATGAAGGAATTGGTTAGGAAAGAAGTGTTGAAACTTTTAGATGCAAGATAGTGAATGGGTAAGCCTGGTGCATGTGGTTCCAAAAAAAATGAGGGATGATTGTGATTGAGAATGAGAACAATGAATTGATTCCTACTCGGACTGTTACCGGATGGTGAATGTGCATCGACTATAGGAAGTTAAACAAAGAGACTATGAAGGATCATTTTTGTCTTCTCTTTATTGACCAAATGCTTTAAAGGCTTACTAAGCACACATATTTTTTCTATTTAGACGGGTATTCCAGATTTTTTCGACTTCCTATACATCCTCAAGATCAAGAGAAGACTACTTTTACATGCCCATATGGAACATTTGCTTATAGGACAATGTCTTTTGGTCTTTGAAATGCTCCTTCTATTTTCCAACGTTGCATGATGGTTATTTTCTCATTTTCGATTGAATACATAATAGAGGTTTTCATGGATGACTTTTCTATATATGGAACCAACTTTGACACATGTTTGTCTAATCTTTTTAGAGTTCTACAAAGATGTGAAGAAGTTAATTTGGTTTTGAATTGGGAAAAATGTCATTTCATGGTTAAAGAATGAATAATTTTGGATCATAAGATTTTTTCACAAGGAATTGAAGTTGATAAGGCAAAGGTAGAAGTAATTGAGAAATTTCGTCCACTAATAAATGTGAAAGGGGTAAGGATTTTTTGGGTCATATGGAATTCTACTGACGCTTCATAAAAGATTGCTCCAAGATCTCCAAACCTTTGACCAATTTATTTCTAAAGAATGTTCAATTCTGCTTTGATCAAAATTGTCAAGATGCTTTTGACATGTTTAAAAAAAGAGTTTTGGTGATCGCTCCTATAATGCAAGCACCGGAATGGAAACTCTCATTTGAAATTATGTGTGATGCAAGTGATTATGTTGTAGGAGCAGTTTTGGGGTAAAGAAAAGACAAGTGTATGTCATACATTATGCTAGTAAAACTCTAGACGATGCTCAAATCAACTAGGCTACTACAGAAAAAGAATTGCTAGTAGTTATCTTTTCATTTGATAAGTTTAGATCATATTTGGTGGGGTCAAAAGTGATAGTCTATACAGATCATATAGTCATTCGGTACTTACTTAGTAAAAAAGATGCCAAACCCAGGCTGATCAGATGGATATTGCTACTTCAAGATTTCGAGCTTGAAATTAGAGACAAAAGGGGGCAGAAAATATTGTGGTGAATCATCTATCAAAAATGTGTCAAGATGTACAAGGAAACATAGATGACCATTTACCTATTGATGACTCCTTTATAGATGAACATCTTTTATCCATCACTAATATGAAAGACCCATGGTACGCATATTTTGTGAATTATCTTGCTTGTAGTATTCTCCCACCAAATCTCACCTATCAGTAGAGAAATAATTTTTTCACAAATATTAAGCATTACATATGGGATGAGCCCTTATTTTTCAAGAAGTGTGGAAATACGATCTATCGAAGATGTATACCTAAGGATGAAACTAAGCAAATCTTGCATGATTGTCACTCATCACCATTTGGGGGATACTCTGGAAATGTAAATACAATAACTAAAGTTTAACAAGCTGGTTTCTTTTGGACAAATTTGTTTAAAGACGCATGAGATTATGTACTATCTTGTGACTGCTATCAGAAAATAGGAAATATTTTAAAGCGACATGAGATGCCTTTAAACTTTATCCTTGAAGTTGAGCTCTTCGATGTTTGGGGAGTTGATTTTATGGGTCCATTTCCTTCATTATGTGGAAATAATTACATCTTAGTTGTTGTAGATTATGCTTCCAAATGGGTAGAATCCATAGCATGTCCTACTTGTGATGCTAAAACCGTCATTAAGATGTTCAAGAAGGTAATTTTTCTTAGGTTTGGAGTTCGTAGAGCAATTATTAGTGATGGAGGTTCTCATTTTTTTTGAATGATAGTTTGAGAACTTACTTAAGAAATATGGAGTGAGCCATAAAATTGCAACGCCATATCATCCGCAGACAAGTGGTCTAGTTGAGATTTTAAACAGAGAGATCAAAGGAATTTTAGAGAAGACGGTATCTATGATCAGAAATGATTGATCTCTAAAGTTGGATGATGCTCTATAGCCTTACCGTACTACTTATAAGACTCTAATTGGGATGACACTATTTCATTTGGTTTATGGAAAATCATGTCATCTACTTGTGGAATAAGAACATAAGGCTTATTGGGTAGTTTAATGACTAAATCTTGATTTGAAATTAGCTAGAGAGAAGAGGAAGGTTCAACTTAATGAATTTGATGAGATTAAAATGGATGCTTATGAGCATGCAAAGTCCTATAAGAAAAGAACAAAAAAATGGTATGATAGACATATTGTGTGAAAAGAATTTCATGAAGAAGATCTTGTATTGTTGTTTAATTCAAGACTAAGATTATTTCCTAGAAAATTGAAATCATGATGGATGGGACCTTTCAGAATTCAAAAGTTATATCCATATGGGGCAGTTGACATCTGGAACAAGGAAATATGGTGTTGTAAAGTGAATGGTAGAGACTGAAAAGATATTTCTTAGGAATGCCTATTAATGAGGAAGAAGAACAATACTTTTATGAACCTTGTCTCCAAATTGAGCCAAGATAGGGGTCGAGCTCAGGACCTTAAACGAGCACTTCTTGGGACACAACCCAAAGGTTTACTTTAATACTTTGTTTCTATGTTTTTAGTTTTTTTTTAAAAAAAAAAAAAATTGTATTTGAACTTGTGTGCAAGAATTTTTAAGCAATAATGGAGACACATGGTCGTGCTTATATGGCAAGAATGAAGACACACGACCGTGTCTCATCATAGCACGGGATAGAATGAATCATGACAAAGCTGTATCATTTTGACATGGTCGTGTCTTCCAAAGGAAATCTAGCAGGCCAAGTCATGGCACGGTCGTGTCTTTTGACACGACCGAGCCTTGCTGAAAGTTGTTTCGAGAATAAATCCAACCGTGCTAGTGCCAAATCCAAAGAAAACCATAGTTAGACCATGTCTTATGACACGATCGCACCAAATTTTCATCAAGTGAAGTGCAGGAGTCGCACAACAAACCGAACCAACCACGCCATGACCGTGTCTTTTGACATGAACGTGTGAAGAAATGTTCACAAAAAGCTCTCCCACATAGTCGTGAGACGTTAGTTCGAGGGTTAAAACCCTAGAGCACGACCGTGTTTTCTCCTACACTGTCGTGCGCCTCCATTCTTCCAACTTCATTTCCTTCTCCTTCACCACTCTCTAAGATTTCTTCCATCTCCCTTTTCTCATCTCCACCTTCTCCATCCCTTCAAAAGACTCTCATCTTTTCACCTTTCTCTTCTCAAGTGAGGGGTTTTCCTTTTCTCATTTGATTTTCTCCTTCCCCCTAAGACTTGTTCTACTAGTTGGAGAAGATGTCAAACCCTCTTGAAAAAAGAATCTGATCTTCCAAAGATGATACATCCAAGGTCAAAGACAAAGGAAAGCAAAGGTAATGTGATGAAGGTAACAAAAATCCTTATGGTATCATTTTTGGTACTAATGAACAAAAATTTCATTATAATTCTTTGGTTAAACATTGTATTGCTTGCACAAAATATTTAGATTATCATACTTTGGATGTTTTGGGCTTCAAGGAAGATGTAGAATGGATGATAAATAGGATAGGGTGGAAAGGTCTCATGAGTATGAACTATCCTACATACTCTAGAATTGTTTTAGAATTTTTGAGCTCTATTAACCTCCATGGCACTTTTAGGAAAGAGAGAATTCACTTCCGTTTGTTTAATGATGATTATGAGTGGAACTTGATTATTTTAATGCATGTTTTGAATTACTATATGAGGGGAATAAAGAAATCCCTAAAAAAATTTATTGCAACTTTGTGTGGGAAGAAATTGGTTGTGGTGATACTGACATGTTCAAACCCTCAGTTTCTAAGGTGACATCCATTGTTAATCCTGTTCTTCGTTACCTTCATCAAGTCATGAGACATACAATATTTGGATGAAGTGATAGCGTAGGAGTAGTACATAATTGTAAATTACTTTATATATGAGTTATGCTTGAGGAAGTGAATATTGATATAGGATTTCATTTTATCAAGGACTTAACAAGACTAGGGAAATCTTCTTCTTCTAGTACTATTATTTTAGGAGGGTTACTAACTTGTATTGTTATTGTCTTAGGATGTGATTTGGAGGGATTGGAGATAGTGGATGGTATCTCTAGGATTGATATCGATTTATGTTTAGCAATACGTATGATTTAAAGAGATGAAAATGGATATAGTCTAACGTTGAAGAATAGTTTTCCATTGTGTTTGCCAAACTATAACTTAACTACCATTTGTATAAAAGAAAATTGGTCAATGGCAAACACCAATCAACACCATATTCCCCCTCCAATAGAGTCATATATTAAGGTTTCCACAAGTAGTCATGCTCTCTCTACTCCTCAATTTGATTTTTCTAAGTTCCGTTCCACTTTAGATACTCTTCATTCTGAGCATAATATTAATGTGCGTAGATTATATATATTTTTAGACACTTTATATTGCACATCTACTTATATTTTATTGACATGATCTATATTATCGCACCTCATTTTATTATGTCATCATGATTTTTACTCCATATCATTCGGAGATCTGCTTTTTGCATGTTTTCATTTACAGGATGTATTTCGGAGCAAAACAGAACTTAAATGGAGAGCAAAGAAAAGAGTAGAACAGAAAGCAGAGCAACTAGGCCAAAACCTTGGTTGTTTCGTTCCACTTTAGATACTCTTCATTCTGAGCATAATATTGATGTGCGTAGATTATATATATTTTTAAACACTTTATATTACACATTTACTTATATTTCATTGA
Source organism: Hedychium gardnerianum (assembly GCA_038050645.1). Taxonomy (NCBI): domain Eukaryota; kingdom Viridiplantae; phylum Streptophyta; class Magnoliopsida; order Zingiberales; family Zingiberaceae; genus Hedychium; species Hedychium gardnerianum. The sequence goes on along the minus strand of JBBUKS010000001.1, from coordinate 6,100,327 downwards.
CATAATCTACATTATCGCACCTCATTTTATTATGTTATTATGGTTTTTACTCCAAATCATTCAAAGATCTGCTCTTTGCGTGTTTTCATTTACAAGATGTGTTTCAGAGCAAAATGGAACTTAAATGGAGAGCAAAGCAGAAAACAGAATAGAAATCAGAGCAGCCAGGCCAAAACCCTGGTCATGCCCCCTGGCATGGGCGTGCCTCAGTCACAGGAGGAGTTCAAGACATGACCGTGTCTCCCAAACACGGCCAAGTGACATTTCTCAAGAAAGCCAAGGCACGGTCGTGTGTCTCAGACATAGCCATGTGTCATTCCTGGGAGAACTTCAAGCACGGCCGTGTCTCAAACACGGCCATGTCTGGCTAGCAAAGCTTCCTTAACCCTGGGTCGTGCCTTATAGGCACGGCGGTGCCTCCACTTTACTCAGCCTCAAGAGAAGGTTGTGCCTCTCAGGCACGGTCGTGTTCCAGAAAAACATGGGTCATGCCCCATGCCTATAAAAGGGGTGTTTACCCCCTTTCTCAAGGGTGATTGTTCTCCCTTCTAGGGAGAACACAAGGTCCATCCACACTCCATTTCTAGATATTTTCTTGCAATTCGAGGTGGATTTCTCTGATCCATCTATCATCCAAGCAAGGAGAGTACTCCCGAAGACCAAGACATCAACCGGCTAAGCATTCCTTCTCTTTTCTCTTTAGATCGAAATAGAATATTTATTTACTTGTCTTTGTATTTTCTCTCCTTGTTTATGGAGTAGATCTCTTATATTCTAGGGTTAGGAAGTTTGCTTCTATGTTAAGATTGCTACTAGACTAGATAATCGGGAGATCCTTAGTGACAAAGGATTCTCATTCAACCGAACATTTATGCCCTTAGTGACAGAGGGCATCGACACTTATTCCACTTTCTAGAGTTAAAAGATCTTGTCATTGGAACTAATCCTATTTCATAAGAGTAGTGTTGAGAATTAGGAGACGAATATATTATAGGGATATTATCTAACATCATAGTGAAACTCAAAGCCTAGAATCGCTCCCTAACCAACCTTCACAACTCACTCCCCTCTCTTTTGGACCTGGACCTTACAACCAACTCTCTCTCTCTCTCTCAAGCTCTTTCTCACACTCTCTCTCTTTCTAGTTCACAAGCTTCTAAACTCGATTATTAGTCTAACTACTAGCTTCACAAACTCACTAGTACATTAATCTGCAATCCTTGTGGATACGATAATCTTTTATATTATTGACGACGTAGTTGTGCACTTGCGGTACGTAACAGTCCTCAACCCCAAGGGCTTCCCTCCTAGTGTACTCGAACCCTAGCCATTTATGCCCAACATCCTCGATCCACTAAGACTTCTGCCCAGTCACATTGACTGGGACTTCTGCCTAGTGACCTTGATGAGAACTTCTTTGCCCAATCCACACCGACTAGGACTTCCTTTCCCAGTCCAACTTACAAGACTTCCTTGCCCAATCCAACCGACAAGGACTTCTTTGCCTAGTACAACTGACTCAGACTTCCTTGTTTAGCCTCAACTAGGACTTTCTAGTTAAGCTACCTGCACACTTGATCAACTTCATTAGATCACTTATCAGCTTAACTTTAAACATTTGCCAATATCAAAATTAGGTTCGATTATCTGGTGCTCCCTGCACGAACACACCTTTCAGTCATTCCCCACTTCCCATGAGATATGAAGGTGCAGGTTATTGTGACAATCGTGTATGCACAATAAAGTCGTACCATGGAATAAACATGTCATGAAATAGAGAAAGATAAACAATTACTTAATTTGAATGTCAAAAATTACATCGGTCTACTCCCTAGTCTAAGAATTAAGAGAATTACTCTATGCAGATGAAGTTATAACCAGAAGACATTAAACAAAGCATCTAACAACTCCAAACAGAAAAGGAGGAGAAGAGAAGTCTTATCAAGATGATTGTCGGTCTTCGGAAAGAACTTCAAGCTCCAATTGATGGATGGATCGCTTTGACGACTCTTGGAACAATGACCTTTTGATTCCCTACAATAGGGAAAAAAAAACCTCTCCGAATTTGGTGGCTTTTTGGGCCTTCTATAGTCTTTCTAACGGTTAAGAAACTATTGGAGACAACCCAACTATAGTGCAAGTCTGGACGCACCACGGTTGTGCCTCATAGGCACAGCCTAGCCATACTCGGTTGCTATGGAGAAAGGCATGATCATGCCTGGGAGGCACGGTTGTGTCAGTTTGGGATTCTTCTATGTCAAAAAGAACGATCATGCCTGGGAGGCACGATCGTATCAACTGGAGTTGAATTCCTTCTTTGTCGAAAAGCACAATCGTACTTGGGAAGCATGACCGTGTCGTATCCGGTGTAGTGACAAAAGACATGGTGGAGAACAAACACGGTTGTGCCTAGCAGGGAGGCTTTTATTCTTGGGAATGAAAAGCACAGTTGTGCTTGGGTGGCATGACCGTGTCGAATCCAGCTATTTTTTTTTGTGGAGAAAAGCACAACCATGTCTGGGAGACACGACTAACCCATGTCATGCCTGGCCATTCTTTTGTTAATTTTCTCCAGAGGAACACACCCATGTCATAGGACATGACCAGAGCATGTTCCTTGCTGTAGCTTCTCATTCCAAGCCTTTATACTCCATTTTTACTACAAACACGCGTCATATCAATAAAAACATATAAAGGGCAATTCTCTGAACTAAAAGAGTAAAGCAAACAAAAAGGAAGATGCGAGAATGCGAAATATGCTCATAAATGCCACATAATGTATGTGAACCAACACTAAAAATCATGTAAGAAACACAAACATCAATGACTCTTTGGAATGACGACTCTAGGGTGTCCCATGATAGGGAAAATCCTCTTCCCCAAATATAGAGAATTTAAGGACTTTTATACCTCTTCCAATCGTAAAACACGGTTAGAAACAACACAACCATCGGGGCAGATCTATCGTGCCACGGCTGTGCCTGGGAGGCATAGCCTGGCTATGATGCTCTTGGCGGCTGGTCAAGGATCAGACACGATCGTTCCATAGGGAATAGCTTGGTCATGTCCAACCTTGTGGTGAATCACATGTACTCAAAAAATTTATTTTCTCGATATTTAAAATTGTTTGGAAATTCAAGTACGCGGCGGAAAATAGAATAATGCAAAAAGCAAAACACAATTGGTTTTACTTGGTTTGGAGTCTTCGTTGACTCCTAGCCCACGATCCTTCGGATCGTATCGTTGGATAATCCACTAAAATCCTTTTCTAGGTAATCTTCGGAAAAGCCATCGAGTACAAGATGAGGGAAGTATAACAATCCTACACTTCCTTGTGCAATTATAGAAATAAAATGACTTAAATAATTTCGTTACCAACACGGAAGATGAGTACAGGTTGAGCTTACGTGTTGGTGAGGATTCTGCTATAGAAAATGATTCCAATGTCAGTCCGAAGTAGCAGGATTGTAGTACAGCAGTTTTAGAGCTCCAGGACAGCAGTATGAGGTTGAAACAGCGTTTGGAAGAGTTGTTAATGGCTGCTGATCGAGATGCTCTAATATAGCCCATTGGGGGTGCCTCCAACACTCCGGGGCACCTCCATAGAGGCTGATCAGATTCGATAAAGCCGCTGCTTATCCACTCCAAGGTGCCTCCAAGCACTCCAAGGTGCCTCCATTAGCTCCGTGCGTCAATAGCGCTTATCCAGGCACTGAGGCGCCTCCATCCATCCGAGGTGCCTCCAGTACTGAGGTACCCCCAGCCATCCGCGGCGCCTCCAACGCTGAGGCGTTCCCAGCCATCCGAGGCACCTCCAGCACTGAGGCGCCCCCAGCAGTCTTAGGCGCCTCCAGCGCCTCTGCGCTGAGGCACCTTCATCACACCGAGGCGCCTCAATAGATGGAGTACTGTTCATTTGAAGCTTTAACTCTTGTAAAACACATTAGTACAAAATACCTACAACAAAGGAGTTAACATATAATTAATGCATGATCAATATGACTTAGACCTAGTCCGGGTCTAGTTTGATCTCAACTTAGACTTCCAGGTTGGATCTAAGCTGGATCAACGCCTAAGTTCTAACTAGAATTCGTTCTCACTGGATCTCTCTCCTCCAGTGCTTACCTTACTTACCATTTTTCGAGCAACCTTCTCAACGTCTGATCTCAGACCATCAGGTCTTCCTGCCGAAATCCCACATTCGGACTCCAGCCAATCGTCTGGTCCTCCCTGACCCAACTGGACTTCCCGCCAACTGTCTGGTCCTCTCTGACCCAGTAGGACTTTCTGCCAGAATCGTACATCTGGACTTCAGCCTGGTGTCTGGCCCTCTCGATTCGTCAAGTTAGTTAACCCTACACACTTTGCTCAACTTATAAAACAACACTCTAACTTTAACCTATTTTCATACATTAAAACCTAGAGTTAGATTATTAGTGCAAACTGCACCAACAATCTCCCCCCTTTTTGATGTAATGATAACCTGGGTTAAATTTAGAAAAATCAAAAAGCCCCTTTTGGCTAAGTAAAATAATAAAGTATAAAATACCAATGTTTTTAGTTTAAGTTTATTTTGTAAAGGGATTTTAAATTTAAATTTTTTCTTAACTTAACCCTTTAACCTCCCCCTTTGTCATACATCAAAAAATGTGAACATGCACAGCATAAATAGGTAAGAAATTACTAAACTTAGCATACAAGTGTTGAAAATGTTGAACAGAACTAAAACATAGTTTAATTTTTTTTAAAACACTTGAAAATCTTTTATCAAAGATTTTTCTTAAGTTTTTCACATATTTACAAAGGAGAAAAATCTTTTCTTTTCAAAATATTGTAAACTTCTATAGTATTTTGGGTCAATTGGTTTTTCACTTGGATCACTATCTAAAATTATATTAGTTGTCATTGGTGTTTTTATTTCCTTAGTATTTTCCCTTCCAAATTTTTTAAGTAGTTCTTTTGTATATTTTTGTTGATGTACATAATTTCCATCTTTGGTTTGTTTGATTTGCAAACCTAAGAAGAATGTTAGTTCACCTACCAAGCTCATTTCAAATTCTTGTTCCATTAACATTGTGAATTCTTTTAAGAATTTTGAATTTGATGATCCAAAGATTATATCATCTATGTATACTTGGGTTATAAAGATATCTATTTCAAGGGATTTTACAAATAGGGTTGAGTCAATTTGCCCTTATTTGAATCCTTTGGATATCATATATGTGGACAGTCTTTCGTATCATGCCCTAGGTGCTTGTTTTAAACTATATAAAACCTTTTTTTTAACTTGAATACATGGTCAGGATGATCTAGGTTTTCAAATCCGGGTGGTTGAACTATGTAAACTTCTTCTTTGATTAGTCTGTTCAAGAAAGCAGATTTAATATTCATTTGGTAGAGTTTGAATCTTTTATGTGCTACATAGGAAAGCAACATTCTTATAGATTCAAGTATAGCTACCGGGGCAAAGGTTTCATCGCAGTCAAGTCCCTCTACTTGACTATACCCTTTAGCTACTAATCTTGTTTTATTTATAATTGTTTCACCTTTTTCATTTAATTTATTCCTAAATACCCATTTTGTTTCTATGAATTTATTATCTCTAAGTAAAGGTACTAAGTCCAAGACCTCATTTCGTTCAAATTGAGCCAGTTTTTCTTGCATGACTATAATCCACTCTGGATCAAGTAGAGATTCTTCTACTATTTTAGGTTTAATTTTAGATATTAGTGCAATTTGACTCAGATTTCTGAAGGCAGATCTAGTTTAAACTCTTAGGTCTGGGTCACTTAATATTTGTTCACTTGGATGGTCTGAGCTAACTTTTGTTATTCTTAAATCAATTTGTTCTTGTTGATTTTCTTGTGGTTGATCTTGTTCATCTTCTTGATTTTCTAATTGGTTAATATTTTCATTATCTCCCCCTTGATCAGTGCTTGACCTAACTATAGGGATCTATATGCAAAATTATACACATGCACAGCAGAAAAAACTTCGATCCTTCTTGAGATCCAAGCGAATACGATATACTATGATGTTTAGAAATTATACCTTTGTTGCGTGAACTGTCACGCCCCGGGAGGGTATTTATCCGACGAAAATCGAACAGCACCTCCCCTGTACGGCGGACAATATCATGGATACAGAATACATCTACATACAAAAATACCCAACACGGGTATATACATTCATACACAATGCAAATATAATAAGAAAAATACAATAATACCCCACATGGGTATTTACAATCCACGTAGTATATAGAAATGAGGAAAAATACCCTACTCGGGTATTGCACAACTACGCAGAGTATAAGTTATATACGTTAAACAGAAACAATGGTCCACACGACCAGAAAATCCAAAGAAACACACTATTGCGAGCCGACCCAGCTTACGACATAAAGTATAGAATCAGAACAAATCCTAAATCTAGAAATCAAATACTTAATACAATACCAATGAATTAAACGTATGCGGAAGCTAAAACAAACCAACATAATACGGAAATAGATCCGGAGCTCGATGTGAGTGGGACGGCACGGGCAGATATCCTCCAAGTGACCCAATCATAATCCTGTTACAAGGAAAACAACAATAGAGGTAGGGGTGGTGAGTGCAAAAGAATACTCAGCGGGTATAGAAAGATAGTGCATGATAATAACAATAAGGGGTCAAAGAAAGCATACAGTCTCTCGGAAAGTGCACTAGCATATATATATAATCATGTGTTATAAATAAAAACAACTCAGCAGAAATAGGATCCAATATCCCTATACAACATAACAACACTAATCTACCATTCTATCATAGTCAAGAACCAGGTATAAAACCTAACACCAACATATGGTACTATCTCAAACATAGGTGAGTCAACTCAGCATATAAATACAATCATGTGCTATACGAAAGAACATCTCAGTAGCAGTATGATCCAA
>JBBUKS010000001.1:6033841-6046819 GCA_038050645.1 Hedychium gardnerianum | reverse complement strand
TCCTCCAGATCTGTTTGGACTTTTCTCAGCATCGGATCGGTCTTCCAAGTCTTTCACTCGATTTAATCATGTCCTCCAGACCTATCGAATCCTCCTGCCAGATGTCAGGTCCTCATGACCCATCTGGATTTCCTGCTTAGTTCCACGATCTGCCAGACTTCATTTGCCTAGTATCAGGTCCTCTAGAACTACTAGGATTTTCATAGTTGAGATCCTATACACTGGATTAGTTCATCAGATAACAATAAGACTTAACTTTGAACCTTTGACAACATCAAAACATAGGCTTGATTCTGGTGCTCCCTGCACCAACATTAACAAATCTCACCCGAGCCCAACTCCGACCTCCTCCTTGAGCAAGCTTCCTCCCAGCTTCTCGTCCCTCGAATGCACCTCGCGCATCCTTCTTGCTCCATCGGAGTACTCTTCCGTAGCTCCTCGTCTCTCGGATGCATCGAGTCTGTCGACTCGCTTCCCGTCTAATCCTTCTTGCTCATTGCATCTTCTGCTCGACTTCTTATGTTCTTAAGCCCTTGCATACTTAGACACAAGACATCAAATCCGTAGGCCTTTAACCTAGTTGACTTTCACATCAAAATTGTGGCTTACTCCACGTGGGGCACCAATAATACCCCTCTCTTTTTGATATGAATCAACCTAAGTTAAGTTAGGGTCTAACAAGACAAAATTTAAGTGTAAAAAAAATATATTTTACACTAAACTTAAATTTTATAATTTAGTCCAAAAGAAATTTTAAAAAAATCAATCTCAATCTCCCCTACTTAACTTTCCTATTTCTCTCCTTTTGATCACAACAAAAAAAATATGGGAGTTTAATAAATTTGGAAAAAAATAGTTAACTAGAAGATAAATAATTGATAAAACCTTTGGAAATCCCTCATACCAGTTTTTGGTGATTTTTCATGAAATAAATTAAAAGAAACAATTTTTCATGCATTAGTTTAAAAAAAACGTAAAAATTATTCTTAATTGTTCAAAAATTCTGAAAATTTTTGTGATGAGAAATGATTAATTTGTCCTCAGAATAATTATTTTCATGAAAAATCTATTTTCCTTAAAGGAAAAATAGTTTTTATATCAGAAAGGGGTATTTTTATTTAGAAAAATATTTAAAATTTTCTTGTGACGTTGAATTTTTTTAAATATTTTTCTGGACATGCCAAATGTAACGGTTATTTGTCAAAAAAAAAGATTTTTTCAAAAATTTATCTTTGAAACAATTTTAATTAATAAGTTTGATTTTTGTTAAATAATTCATTAAAAATTGTATAAAAGTTTAAAAAAATCCGAAATTTTCTCCTCTACCAGAAAACATATTGTTCTATTGTATAAAAATATTTTATCCGAAAAATTCAAAAAGAATATCAAAAATAACTTAATTTCAAACAAATACTCAATTAAAGCATTTATTTTTCTAGCAAATAATCAAGGAAATATAATAGATTAACAAAGATTTTGAAATCCAAAATAAATTTTTATCTATTGGATTAATAAAAAAAAATTAGGAATATTATTTTTTTGATATTTTTATAATTTAGCCCCTATGATTTCTTAAATAACAATTAAGTCCTCCATAATTTATAACATTTCTCATAGAAATATTCAAAAATGAGTTTGACTTTCTAAAAAATTATTCTAACTCTAATTTTTGAGTTTCCACTAGTTCTTTTAATTTTTTTATTTTCATTTTCAACCTTTTCTCTCATTCTAAGCATGCATTTTCTAATTTTATTTCTACTATTAATTTTTCTTTTCTCACTTTAAGATATTTGCTCCTAGATTTGTATAATGATCTAAATTATATTTTTATTGCATCATACATTTGTTCTGATGGTAGATATCTTACCTCATTTATTATATCAGATTCATCATTTGAGACTCCCCCTTCATTGATGCTCTCTTCTGAAGAGCTTTTGTTGTCTTCTATTCGGTGGTTGGCCGTTAGTGCTAGTACAGCGATCTCCTCATTCTCATATTTTTCTGAGGACAAATCACACCACGTTGCCTTAAGATTCTTGTGCCTTGGCTTTTTCGGATCTCTTACTTTTTCATTACCTTTATTTCTCAATTTATGACAGTTGTCCTTGATATGCCCTTCTTCGTCGCAATTATAACACTTAACTCTTCTTTTTACCTTTTCTCCGAAGAAGTTTCGCGACCTGTTTCTCATTAAACTTGTTAGTTTTAAAGAACTTATTCATTTTCTTACTATATAAGCTTCTTCGTCTTCATCGAGTGAGGTTTCTGATTCTGGCTCGTTCCTTTTGGCTTGCAATGCTATGTTCTTATTTGTCTTTTGTCCTGCACATCTAGATTCGTGAAGTTCTAAAGTCGAAAACAAATTTCTAAAGTACTTACCTCGAGTTCTTTGGAGATGTAGTAGAAATCTATAATTGATGTCTATTCCTGGAATCTTGGAAATGTATTTAATGCATATCAGAGGGTATCCCGATTTGACATTGTTTCTCCGAGGTTGATGAGTTCAGTGATAAGTTCCTTGAGATTTGAGTGCAGTTGAGCAACTAACTCACCATTCTCCAATCGGAGGTTGCTAAGTTTGTTTCGGAGAACATCTTGTCTAGCCAACTTAAGTTCCTACATACCTTTGTGGATTCTAAGAATTTTTCTCAAAGTTCTTTCGCAGAAATATAGGTACCGATACGATTGATTTCTTGCATTAGTAAGATATTTAATAAATGAAATTCTACCTTACCGATAGCCATGAATTCATCTCTCTGCTTTTTTATCCATAAGCGCTCTTCCTTTCCTTCTCTGTCCTCGTCCTTGGGTACTTAAAAATCATTTTTAATGCAGAGTATAATATCAAAGTCAATTTTAAAAAACACCTTCATTTTACATTTTCATATGATGAACTCCCCTCGAACATCGGTGGGTGGATGTTTGATCCGATCATTCTCCTTGTTGCTTTAAACGACGATTAGTCCTTCTAAGGCGATCGAGCTTTGATATCACTTGTAGGATCGGGTGGAATAGCTAAAGGGGGTGAATAACAACCTGCAACAATGGTTAACTCTTTCTCTTGCTTGCTTGCTAGCAAGGACACACTAATTATACATAAGTATAAGCATAAAACAGAAAGTAGGGACTCAAGAGATTTACTTGGTTATAACCTGTGTGGTTATTAATCCAAGGCAATTAGAAATACTATCAATCTCCTTTGACAAGGGTCAGAGGCGGACTAGCCCCTTATAAGATTTGAAAGCACAAGTCACTAAAATGATGATTACAAAATTAAATACAGAGTGTATATGCTAAACTTAGAAGATAGGGCCTCTATTTATAGCCTATCGGTCGAAATGACCATTTTACTGACATGACATATATGGGGTGCCTCGTATGACTGGAGGCGCCTCTAGTTGGCTGATGTTTATCCCAATCGCTGATTTGGCAGCATTGGAGGTGCCTCGGTTCGACGTGAACTTCGCTGCTTATTCGTTCCACAATGGCTCCTTTTGGGTAGCTAAAGCGCCCTGAGTCATTCAGAGACCCTTGAGTCATTCAGGGAGCCTTGAATGGTCAATCTCAGCATTAACCATTCTTCGTTTCGCTCACTTGGGTGATGCTTCAGTAGTCCGGAGTTGAGCTCGCCCGGACTCAACTCCGACCTTCTCCTAAGTAGGCTTCCTTCCAGTTTCTCGTCCCTCAGATGCGCCCCATGCGTTCTTCTTGCTCCACCGAAATACTCTTCCACAGCTCCTCGTCCCTCGGATGCACTGAGTCCGTCGACTCACTTCCCGTGCAATCCTTCTCGCTCGCTGCCTCTTCCGCTCGACTTCTTGTGTTCTAAGTCTCTGCACACTTAGACACAAAACATCAAATCCGCAGACCTAATTTAACCTAGTTGACTTTCACATCAAAACTATAGTTTACTCCACGTGGGGCACCAACAAAAAGTAGTTTTCCGAATTAAAATGATGAAAAGAGTGCGAAAGATAGAAAACTATGCAAAATATGTTCATTTAATGAAGTAGATGAATACTAAATAATACCAAAAACATATGCATGAATCACACACATCAGTGCCCCACATCATCAACCACTTGTAAAATTACATAGCTACCCTCAAGTGCACTATTTAATCGATTTTGATTTTTTTTTAGGTCAGTTTCAAATTTAAACCTTGAATCGGTCGAGTGGACTTAACCTGATCAACAACATTCACATTGTAGCAACTGTGATTTAGTAGCTGTTACAATATAAACTTAACCTATTCAACAACATTCACGTTGTAGTAGTTACAGTTTTGCAGCTGTTATAAGATAGACTTGACTTGTTCACCTAACATTCACGTTGTAGTAATTATGAAATCGTAATCACTAGTACAATGTGGATTTTTCCTATTCAACAACATTCACGTTGTATTAGTTATAATTTCGTAGTTGTTATAATACAAACTTATTTTATTCACATAACTGGCCGATCAATTCAGGGTATAAACTTAGAATCAATTTGTGAAAAAATAAAGATCAGTCGAATAACATATTTGAGAGTAGCTTTGTAATTTTATAAGAAGGGTTAGTGAGGTGAGACATTTTTGATAAAAATAAAAAATAAAAAAGTAGCGCTTCTTGATGATTCTAATAAAAAGATATTCCTTTGATTTTTATCCTTATTTTTTTTTAAAAAAAAGAATGTAAGTACTATTGTATTCATGTTTGTAGTAATTATTTATATTGTATTAAAGTTAAAATATGACCAAATAAAAGGTTTCTATTTTTGATTATTTATTTATTTTTTAAAAAAAAATTATATTAAAAAAAAATCTTTTTTAAAAAGATAAATAATTATATTAAAAAATCTATTTTAATTTTAAATAAATAATATTAATAAAAGTCCCATGTCGACACAAACATGGATTACTGTCGACCTAAGCTTAGGCCATGTCAAATATAATTGGTAACTTCGATCGACACTGCCCTTACATGACTCATGGGAATGGATGAAATCGACCCCATGAGTCAAGCCCACCCCCATGAGTCATGTAAGGACAGGGCCCTTAGATCGAATTAACCAACATAGTCTGCCTACTGACGTCAAGTACCGCCCACATGACCTGTCTGGAGTTATATCCTGCACAACCTGTCAAAATCTAGCACATCGTCTAATTTCTACCTTAATTTGAACTCAAAGCTCTTTCCACTGAAACTTTTTTAGCCCCAAATGACATTTTGCCCTGTCCAACGCAAAAAAACACTCGAGCAAACTGCTCACCTTCCAAGCGAACTCAACGTCCATCTACCAAAGTCAAGCAGTTGAATCAAACCTCACCTGATTCTCTACGACCCTCAACCATACCAAACACCGAATGAGATAATGATTAACAGTCAAATGCTAGAGCTACGGAGCTACCGATCTATACAACAAACCGTCCAAGTTTCATCATCCATGATACAAGTAAAATGCAATCTAACAACACAAACGTTAGGGAATTTTGGACAATGCCTAGTTCTGATCAGAAGAGATGATTCCCACTCGAGAAATAAATGACTATCAATTGAGAAAGAAATCTTTTTTTCCTTTTTCTTGTTTCACCCTCCGGGCAAGCTTATGTTTATGTCCGTAGTGGTGCTCCGTGGGGCAGGCGTGGACTGTTGCAGAGACCAATTTTCCACTCTGAAACCTGGTGTTGTCGAAGGACCTGGCTTGGCAGTCGCTGAACTAGGCTGTGACTGACTGCTACTGAACGCTTCCTCCGTGTCAGTCCTCAAGAGTGGAATTGCAGATGTTGGTGTAGATACTGATCCAGCTTCGACTCCTGACTTCTTTATCTTGTGCTCCACCCGGTAACTTGGCAAGAAACTTCCTACCACAACCTAAGATGTAAGAGCAGGGTAAGGATCCTAGTTTATTTTGAATATCGGTCGTGGAAAGAAATAATTTTGTGCATGCTAATAATAAAATCAACTGAAGAATTATGCTTATGAAATATAAACACGAAAGAAGAAACCAAGAATCTGCAACATGTAAATAGCAGGCATATGAAATTGGAATGGATGTTTTTGAAGCATAGTTTAACTACCGTAATAGCAAAACATATTGCTCATAATAATTTTTTTTTTAAAAAGTAAGAATATGTGCTGCAGGAAAGCATCACTTTAGAGAAAGAAATCAAAACAAGAATGTATTGAAGGAGGTAATTATGAGATTCGGTCAGAACTATAACCTGCACAGGACTTGCAGCTACCAGTAGGCCAGCAACTCCTCCGCCAATAACTCGACCATCAGGACTTGCCAATGAAACACTCAAGCCGCCGGACCGGCTTCTTGTTCCTCCATTTTCAGTCGGCATGAATGATCCAGATAAGGATAGCAGTTCAAAACGGCCCTGGTACTCAACAGGTTAGACAAAATAAACCAGAAGTTGTCCAATATACACTGATGCCCACAGGGGTTTACAGTTTGCACAAAATTATAGGCATAAATAAGTGAAGAAATTCTAGATGTTATGTAAACAATTTGGACAAGTTAATGGAAAAGAAAAGAAAATCTAAGTAATTGTTGATCAATAATAATTTTCAAAATTAACTGATAGGCAAATAACAATGCCACATTGACGAGACTGGCAAATTATGAAAGGAAACTAATATCATGTAGGGAGACGAATTTAAATCTTTAATGAAAGTGATTCCCAAAAGTAAAAAGGGAAAACATATCGTGGTAACATGCTTTGCTATAAGCATCATTGCCCAAGATGTCTTTCTCTAAAAGTGAAAACCTATTTTTCAGAACGAACAAACTTATAACTGCATCAACAAAATTTTTAGCATATACTATACAAGCACTAATGCAACATGAAGAAATAAAAACTTTCAGTGGCCAACCATTATATTAATTTTCATTTACAATCCTATTTTATCGTCATTATGCTGGCAGCAACAGCTGCAACCTATATTTTATGAGAAACTCAGTTAGAGAATAGGTTATTGTGGGTTAGATTTAAAAGATTCCTTTATTTTGAGAAAGCCAGAATTGGATTAGAGATGGGCAAAAAGTGCACTCATCAGATATCTGGAGGAAAAGTGCAATTGTTAGAACAATAAGTCATTCATAGACAAATATCTTAACTGTGATTAGGGACCTATGGTTATAAATTGTGCTTCTTAACATTATATACTAATTTCTTTTCATTATATTGATTAATGCTTAAAGTATACAGTTAAAAACAAGACCAAACTATTTATCCTACAGTTAAAGAAATACCTCATAAGTTAATGTACCGCCACTTGAATCAGGCTGGCGAAGTGTAACATTTGAGACAATACCATTGGCAGATAAAATACAAATAGCTTGAGGACCTTGTTGTGAAAAAGATATTATCTTCATGGTAACATCCTGCAGAAGAAAAAAGAGGATAAATATAAATCTGTTGAATGATATGATAAAGAATATACAGGACAAGAGAAAGCTGTACATCTACATCGTAACCAATTAAAAAAGTAGCCCTGACCTTGGCTATTTTCTGCTGTCTTCTTTATTCAATAAAAGAATGAAGATGCATTTTTTTTTCTTTATTTTTTGAATCATCTGCTAAGTTTCAAAATTTGGGAAACTCTAACCTAAATGGAATAGACAATGAAGTTTATTCCTACTCATAGTTAATACAAGCCCATTGAAATGCTATGATATATTGGCATATGATCTTTTTTCCTTACGATACAGTCCAAAATGTTGCTAGTATTTTGAAAGCAAGCACAGCAACTCTATCAGTATGGCTTGTTAGCTTTAGACAGTGGTTTAGGTTAGAATCTAGGAAAATAGCAAGCAGATGACAGTGGTTAGAGTATAGTTTAAGAGAATTAACATTGTCAAAGTGTAAATTTGAAGGCATGCAGCTCAGCATTCAGCTCTAGTGTATTAATTTTTTATTTGTCCTCTTTCCAACCACCTAACACTCTGGTTTATATGTATAAGAGGGAGCGGACAACAATTTCTTAAATTTTTTGTTTGAGTCTACTTGGCCCATGACAATCACACAGCTTTGTTATATTAGCTGATAGTTATCTTATTAAATAGAATAACATTTACAGTTTGAAACTATGTTAATTTTCAGAAATATCTGTTTCGCTGTTATTCTCCTCAAATAACTTTTTCCCTAAATTGCAGGATATGACTCATCACTTTGATTCCTGTATCAATCTTATAAAATGGTACTAAAATTTCCTCTATTCCTCAAGCATCTTCTTAGTTCTCAATTTAGAAAATCAACACGAAGAAGAATTTTGTTAGATCCCCACATAAGACAGGTCCTTAAATTCTAATAACACAAAAGAAGCAACCACCATGCTAAAAGTTTGAAACTATAGAAATTTAAGGGTGTGCATGCTTCACTGAAAATTTCATTTTTCCTTTCGCAAAAAAGGAAATTGAAAAGAATTTTTCTTAAAAAAAATTGTCATCATCTTTTTAACTTCTCTATACACTAAAATTTATTTGATATATAGGATGGATGCTTGATCAAACCAAAGTTCACACCGTTGTGACCAGCTCAGCAAGAATGAAGAAGTTGCCAAGATAAGAAGTACCCAATGACAATATTTAAGATTAATCATTCAATAATGCTAGGTGTTTGCATTTTAAGTGAAGGATCTTTATCATTAACAATGTTATCACCAAAGTTTAAATGATTAAGGGCAATTTTCCTAGAGACCCTTATTATTTACAGTTGACACACTGCTGATTGTAATTAAATAGAGATGCACACAGGTCAAGTTAGTGCAAAAACATTCCATCTGAATTCTGAATTTTTGGGAGGAAACTGACCTGAATGGATTCTAAATGAAATACAAGCTTGAGTTTTCCTAAAGTTCATGCTGAGGATTAAGTCCTTTAAACTTGATCAAAACAGGCCCTAGTACTCATTCTTTTCCAAAAAAACACTCCCACTCATGTTTCGTCCCTAGAATGATTACCAGGGAAAATCAGTTTACAATTATATTATTCATTCAAAGTGAAGTCTTTTGAGCATAAGGAAGTATCCAGGTTCTACTTATAAGTTCATGATGATCAAAATTGATTTGAAGGCACAATCTGATTATGAATGGGCACAAATTGATTTGAATTTTGACCATTATGAATATCTACTCTCCTAAGTAGATCTTTTCTAAGATTATAATACCAAGCTAGCATGTGTTAGAATATTATAAAAAAATATTTTTGATGAAACCAAAGGTAGTTCACTTATATCATGCTATTTTTTACTTACAAGCTAATTTGCTAATTAACTTGAGCACCAAAATCAAGAACTTTGACCATTATGAGCTTCTAAACACTCTCTCTAAGTAGGATATGACTACTTTCTTATGTTGAAAAGAGTTTATTTTGATCAAAAATTCACTGACAAGTCGATTCATAACTTAGTTTGTGTCCCATTCGAGAATGATACCTTTTAGAGTCTAAGCTGAAATCAGTTTGTCATGACCATTATGAGTTTCTAGACACTAAAAGAAAAACATTGATGCTCCCTTTTATCCAAAGAGTTATATATATATATAATCACAAGCATATTTGTAAAGCCATCTTAAACTTGGTGACCTCAGGGGCATTCTAGGGGGAAAATATGAGTTGGGCCATTTTTTAGTTAAAAAAAATGAATATGGGGCGAGTTTTGGTCACTCTCATGTAAAAGAGCCACAATTTGGTAAATTCACCCAATTATTATATATGCTAAAAATTTATTATGGGTCTCAAATTTGGAAAATTTAGACCATTACATTATCTAATTTCAATAAAATGTATATAAACAAATATGGACTTTAGTCATCTCTAGTTGTAGCTTGAATTTAATTGAAGTGATGTAGTCATATGCCAAACCGTCAAAAAATAAAACTTATCATACAGCACATTATTTTTCCAGTAATGTGAGAACTGATGAAATGAATTCAAGACAAAGCAATACCTCTCCAGCAGCAACAGTAATTATATGCGGTGCGAAATTTGCACCTGCAGAGCAGGCAACCATCTCCTCTGTATCACAGTATCAAAAAGTTAAGATTTACGAGAGAAGAGAAGATTCTCAAAGACCGAGTCTTTATGAAGTAAATCAAGTAAGAACTGAGACGAAATTTATCCAAACATTTATCAGTAGATTTTTGTTTTCTTTAACTTGTGACTTCGAGGAGTTTACTAAATGAGTAAAAAACGTAAAAAGATACCAACGACTAAGATCTAAAGCTTTACGGAGTTTTGGAATGAGATAGCGTGCTGATAAAACTAAGCTAGCTTCTACAAGACGGAAAGTAAATGATTCTGTTTACTGTGTGCCAGCGCACTAACAATTGATTTTGGATGAGGTTCCCTAAATTTCGTGCCCAACCCAGTTTACTGCTGGACGACCTCTATTTGAGAACAGTCAACCCCGCATCAGCACTTATTGCCCATTCCACAGACACATCAAGTGGGAAACTAAAGTTCCCACCCAATCCCCGTTGGGTACACAAAAAAAGTCTGCAATTTAGAATGATACCCCACTTCAGCTCTTATTCTTCAGTTTTGGGAATTGGCATGACAGAGACCAGACGACCAGGGAACTCTCTGAGATTCAGGACCTCAATTCGCCAACCCAACCCCACTGACTTCGCTTTCTCTGGCAGATCCAACGCCCGATCTCATCGGATCTCCCGATAACTAGTTCTTTGAAATTCCAAGTTGACAGCTACCTTCAAGATGAAATGAAAAGGAACAGAGATTATAGAGAAAGACAGCCCCAAAATACCATTTTAGATTGACCCATTCTCTCATCAGACACTGACTGAACATGGTACGGTCCTCAATTTGAAAAGATGGGATTTGGGGCCATGGGAAATGGGATAGATCTGAGAAATTTCAGGGATCATATGAATGAGCGCAAGATTGTTGGCTAAAAATGAGAGTTGAATTCAGAAATAAGGACAAATTAAGCAAAAACAGGGCAGACAGGACAAAGTGAGGTAGGGAACGGAGGAGAAATAAAAAGGACGAGGCGTACCTGTGATGGTTGTTTGCTCAGCAAAACCACCTGGAGATAAATGCTCCGCCTGGAGACCGAACTGCGTAGACGGCTTGCTCGCCAGACCCACCGCTCGCCCTCTACCCCTCTTCATTACCGTCCCCACCGCGGGCGCCGACGTGTACTGAACGTTGGCCGGCGCAGACGCCGAGAGCGGCATCGGGTTCAACAGCCGCAGCGGGGTCCCGTCCGGCCCGTACTTCCTCGGCCGCCCTCTCTTCTTCTTCAACAGCCCAGAAACCTCCCCGGCATCTCCCGCCACCGCGATCGGAGGCCCTACCGCAACTCCAGTTGCCTTAGTCGCTGCCGCATCCGCGCCGACCTCGCTAGCAGACCTCTGATCCATCACAGCATCTGCCGCCGGATCCGACGGCGCAGGCGGCGGGGGCTGGTAACTCCCAGACGCTTCCACCGCCGCCGCTTCCACCACCTCCGGAGAAGGAACCACTCCCTCCCTCTCCTCCATGCATAGATTAATCTAGCCCCAAACAGCCAAAACTCCAACACCTACACCACTAAATCAGTAACCACAAGGAGATCCACCGACCTCCGCAGTCCACTCTCTAGGGCGCCATCAAGCTCCACAACAGCTCGCCGCCATGATCTCCGCCAAAACGAAAAATCCTTAAAAATCGGCCAAAAAAAACCAATTTTCCAACTACTTTCCTTGCCAAAATTCCTCTCTTTGTTTCTTCTGTGACACCACCGAATTCACCGGTGCCGATGAGAACGAAGAAGCAAGAACAGTGCCTGAAAAAAAAAAGAGAGAGAGAGAGAGAAAGAGGAGATATAATTATTATTAATTGTATTAATAATATACAATTACTACTACAAGATAACGAGAGAAAATATTATTAATGAGAATAAAATAATAAATGGAAATTAAAAAAAAAAGGTGCAAAAAAGAAGATAACTCGAATTTAATAGGAGAGATACAAAATTCGAAAGATGCGTTTTAAATATTAAGATGTATTTGTTAAGGGACGGCCATTAACGGAAGCTTTTAATTAAAGGAAAGAAATTGAAATTATTAGGAAAGGCGGAATATAATAGTATTTATAAATTAATTTTTTGGGCCTTTTTATTTATTTACTGTGGTCGAGCAGCAGAAGAGGAGCGTGGGGGAGTCCGCTTTTGCTCGCCAGTCACCTGCATTTTTTGTCCTCTTCCTCTTTATAAATTATTTTGAGCACTAATGATAAAAATGCCACTATATTTGGATAAAAACGCATCACTGCCATCGAGAATTTCTTATTCGTTCTTTAGAAATAATTTTTCTTTTCGTCTCTTCTCAATTACTTGATATTGCTAATAAAGTAAGGTGAAATTTCATTTTGGCCAAAGGTTTATTTTCCTTTTCAACATGATCTCGAGAATTTAACATGATTAACATAGTAGAGGAAAAGTAATAAGATTGTTTAAATTTGAAGAGCATGGGAGGATTTCAATAGCTTGGACATCATATTGGCAAATTAAATAAAGAATGGATTAGAGCTCTCAATCAAGTATTTTTCCCGTTTAGAGAGAGAATTTTTTCCTTTTTTCTAAGTTCTTTTTGGTGGTGGAGAAGGTGATTGGAGGACAACATGACATAGTTGAGCACAAACTTAATGGTGATGGTCTTCCTCTCCTACTGTTGAGTACAACATGAGCAGTGTGGGGACAATGTTGTGGTAATGTTGAAGTGTGGCGGAGTCACTCTCCGGAGGTGAGGAGAAGAAGGTGTTGATTTTCTAGTATGGTGCGGTGGTTTTTGATTATGCGGTAGTTCTCTGGTGTGGTGCGGTGGTTTGTTGGATGTGTGGTGCTGCCGGTGATGTTGTGCTATCCATGGTGCCACCGAAGGTGTTGTACTTGTAAGGAATTCTAGGGCGTTAAACACGCAAATGCGCAGCGGAAAGTCCTAGATCCTTTGCCACCGGATCCGTGCGAAGATAAAAACATTTACATAT
>JBBUKS010000001.1:6015032-6033741 GCA_038050645.1 Hedychium gardnerianum | reverse complement strand
TAAAAGCTACATTTGCTATTGTTGTTGTTGTTTTCATGATTTCGTTTTAAGACTCTTTCCTTCTTCAGTATTTGTTTCTGAATGATAAACCTAATCTTCAATTGTTATGGTTATAATTATCTTTATAAAATTCTAATTTGGCCTATAAATTCATAAGGTAATTCATCCCTAAAAAATTTCATTACTTATTATCTTTATCAGAGCTAATAAGAATAAAAATAGTAAAAGAAAGAAAAATCTACAGCTTAAAGGGAAAGAAACTTAACCTCAAAGAATATTTACTATAAATCAAATAAAAAAGACAAATGGAGCTACATAATTATAATAGAGTGATAACATTTTCATTGTTGGATGAGCCCCTCTATTTATAGACTTTAAAATAAATTTAGATAAACTTCAACTAGCTGTACTATTCAATTTCAGTTATCTCAAATTCTAGCTAATTGATTGAAATGTTGATCACGGAACGTTATTTGTTAGCGGTTATATATATATAGTTTTTCGAACTAATTAATCTTAAAGGTGATTGATCCGATCTCATAGAAATTTTTCATCGATCATCAAAATAAATCGAGAAACGCTCACGGAAACCCATTTAAGAGCTTAGAACTAAGCTATGTTAAGTATTTGATCAACTTTAATCTACTTAAACCATTTCAATTATTGTTCTTGCAATTGCCTATTCAGTTTTCTATAAAGCACACTTGACAACCTAGTTAGTAAACACACATTAACTTAACTTAAGCTCGTTATACACATTCACTTGGTTAAACTCGATCACTTAGGATACAATTGTACCAACAATTTATAAGCCCCAAGATAGAGATAGGTTGGATCGCTAGAGAAGGAGGGGTGAATAATATACCTATAAATTAAAAAACAAAATCTCTTATTGCAACCTCAGCAAGGACACAAAATAGCATTAGCAATAAAAATCATAAACAACAAAAAATACATACCACAAACATGTTATTCTGTTGTGCTTTACGATTCTTCAAAATCGCTATGTTCATGGCGTATGACTTTTTCAGAGAGACACTCTTGAAATCCACTATTTTTTCTTCGTTTTAGTAAAATATCTAAGAAGGATAAATCTCTTGTAGAATTAATGATAAATATAGTACAAGAGATAGTAGGATTAACAACAATAAAACTCAAAGAACAAAGAGATTAGAATTTTTCACTTTTGTATATAGAATATTATTATCTATTTTGAGTCTATGAACCTCTTTTAAAGTCCTACATGAAGTGCTTTTCTGGCACAACTTTGTTGATGTGGCATCCATCATCTTTTCTCTCCCTCCTGATTGGTTCTTGCGATGACTATTTCATCTAACACCATCAATCGACTACTTGTCTATTTCCAGTATCAACTAGCGAGACTGTTTCTCTTAGCTTACGATTGAATCCTGTGATGACTCCATCATCTAGGTCATAAGTCGACTATCATCAATCTTCAATCGTCTGGTTTGATCGAGTCCCGCGTCTTGAGACCTTTTTGTGTGATTCCATAGATAACTCCAGCCCAGTTGATTGATAACAAATCTTTAGTTGATCGGACTCGTAGCCAAAGTGTTTACGCTATGTTCTATAGTGGGCTGGTTCAGTCGACTAACCTTTGATTATGTTAGGACCCATACGAGCTAGAGGAGGTGGAGTGAATAGCTTCGATCGTTTTTCGTAGTTGCTTTGTACTCGTCGTTGAATGCGTAGCAAAAATCTTGTTTCAACCTCGACTTCATATGCACAACACCGTGATTTTACTTAGTATTCACCTCCTTGAGGTGACTAATCCAAGGGTCCACTCTGAGCTCTCACATCCACTAAAAACTCTTTCCTTCTCGGAAATTTTTCGGAGGTGGAGAAGCCTCGTACAAACTCATTCTTACAAGAACACAACAAGAAACAAAAAAGCAAAGACAAATACAATCAAAAATAATTTTACAATCAAAACCTTGCTTGCATGATCTCTTGTTGACTCAAAAATGTACTAACACTTCGTTTCAGAATCTCCAAGAACTGGTGATTCAAAATCTCCATGAAATCTCCCTTTTTAGGGTTGCTTTCGGATTGAAAAATATTTCTCAATCGATTGACCTTACTTCCAATCAATTGCCACGCTAGATCCGACCATTCAAACTTATAGAACAACTCTTTTTCGTCTGACCAATCAATTGGTGAGCCACACAAATCGATTGCTTGATGCCAATCGTTTTCCTCAATCGATTCTGTATCCTTTTGTTCACTCGAGAAAACACAACGAATCGATTGACCCAATCGATTCCGAACCTTTCTGTTCGCGTGAGAAAACACCTCTAATTGATTGGCATTGCCTAATCAATTGCCCCAATCGATTCGAACACCTTCTGCTCATGCGGCAGACTCCTCTAATCGATTGCACCCAATCGATTGGAACTGGTCAATCGATTTCTTCAATCGATTAGAGCAACAAACCCGAAATTCCAAGTTTAGGGTTTGCATTGCTAACCCTAATTTCAGCCTTCCTACGACTGAAATCACGTCTTGCTTGGTATTCTATTGAACTCAATCTACCAGGACTTCCTTTACCCAACATCCAATCATTTGTGACATGTTGGGACTTCTCGTTTCCCAATATTTGATCATCCTTGACCTATTGGGACTTTCTCGTTGCCTAGCATCCGGTCAACCTTGACCTGCCAGGGCTTTTTCACCAAGTGTCCAATCCTCCGTGACCCACTTGGACTTTTCTATTGCCAATTTTTCGTTGGACTTTCAATCACCAAGTGTTCGGTCACCCTTGACCCACTTGGACTTTTTTCTTGTCAACTTTCCGTTGGACTTTCGATCACTAAGTGCTCGGTTACCCTTGACCCACTAGGACTTTTTCCTTGCCAACTTCCTGTTGGACTTTCCACTTCAAGTATCCGATCAACTTTGACCTACTTGACTTATTACAAATATATTGTTCAAACATCGAAACCCAAGCTCGAGCCAACTCGAGCTTGGTCAACCTTGACCTGAGATCGATTGCACCAACAATCTCATCATTTTTAATGTTTGACAATATGTTTAAGTTAGGATAACTCATTAGCCCAACCTTCCTTCTTGCCAAAGCATGAATGAGTGTTTTCTAACTTAAACTCCTACATTCTCCCCCTTTGACACACATCAATTTTTTTTCCCCTAAGATTCATTCATCTCATCCAAACTAATCCTCTCAATTGAAGGTTACCTACCTTCCATTTCATCGAATGCTTATCCTAGAGCATTCAATCCTTCATCCTTCCATATCTAATTCATACCTCTAAGGTGAACCTCCCCCTCAAGGCATGCTTCAATTTTTATCATTGCACCAACAATGATTTTGAGTTCTAAATCTTTTAGGAAATCCAAAAATCTAAGACTTGAGGTTAAAAATTCAACCTTGAATCTAAACCTCCTCCTCAATTTCACATTAGTCCCCTTTAACCATCTTTTTCTGATTTTTATTAAGAAAATTACCTTTGAATGCTCATCTAAGCACCTCAAAGGGTTAGGGATAGTTAAATTGCCTAAACTTGACATAACTGAATGAATAACCTCATTTCAGCCAAATTCTGTAGCTTCCAATCGATTAGTATCAGTTACAAATCTATTGATGTGTCTGAAATTTCAGATTCAATTTAAGATCGAATTTTAGAAATTCATAAATAATTTTATGATTTTTAAAAAATTATGAAATTTTATATAGACATTACTTATGTCACATACTATTATGAAAAAATAGTTTTCTATGAAAACATTTCTTATTTTTAAAAAATAATACAAAATTGAAAATCATTGAAAACTTCAATGTTTCATTCTAGCTTTGTATTTAATTAATCAATGGTGATTCCTATCAAAAAATAAACTTCACCAAAGGTTTTCAAAATATTTTTGAAATCATTTTCTAAACAAATTTTCAACCATGATCTATGGGCTAAATGCACGTGATTTGCATATTAGCTTTCCCCATAATTGGTATTCACAAAATCTATGTATTTTGATGAAACTAAAGCTTATTTTGATACATCAATTTGCATCTTGAACTTAGTTCATCATTCTAACATCTTACTTATATCTAATGTGTCTCAATACACATACAAGTTAACTCTATAGTTCTAGTAAGATGTATGTTGATTGTTTGCATGAAATAATATGTAAACTATAAACACTTACAACAATCTGTAACAGAACTTGTGTTCTTTGTGCTTGCCGCCAGAAGAGCAATTACGTGATCGAAGAGCCCTTCAGAGTTTCACGAACAAAATCCCTCTCGGTCTGTGGATGTTCTTGTTGCAAAAGATTCTTAAGCGCATCACACACATTTCTGTGCTTCACTTGGATGCCATATATAGGGAGCATCTCAGCAGTTTTTTTAGAACTACACTACGTGCATAAGTGCAGAAAATGCACTACGTGGCCATGCCACTTCCGCACTACCAACATCTCCCACTCATCCAAGTCAAGTCACAAAGACCATATAAGAATCAAGTCACAAAGACCATATAAGAACATTCAATTCATACTTTAGGAAAAATGGTTCGTACGACAACAAGTATACTGAGTGATTAAGTCTAAGAAAATTATTACACCTTAAAATTGGAGACAAAAACATCTTGTATTTATCCCAGATTAAATCATTTACATCAATATGAATATCTCTAATCCCTCATGATGATAATTATTTCGAGAGCATGTTCAATATCACAATTTAATATAATTATTCATAATCACATTTTAAGTACTCAACAAAAAATGTAATTGATCGACTAGTGAATAAATGTCAAAGATGTAAATCTATTTTAATCTTCATTTTTAGTTAGAATCTATTCATTCTGATCAGTCGCTTTCCTAGTTATGCTCCATAGACTCAATCATCAATAGTCAATAGGATACATACTAAAATAACAGTTACTGATTAGAACTTCAAGTAAACAGCTAAATAGTCACTTAGAGTAAAACTAAGATTAACTCATAATCTCAAGGGTCTCACATAATAGAGAAGCAGGGATCCATTCTCCTACTACTCTTATTATCACTATAGCACATGTGGTATGAATCACATGTTACGATATTTTTCTCTTTACCAATAAAGAGTGCATATTTTTCTCAAATTTAACATCGTACAGATTTTGATCTAGATATTCCCAATGCCTGATCATAAATTCTAATCTAGTCTCCAACAGATTCAGTAAATGATGGGTACATTTACTCCGATCATTATCAATTTACAAATGATCTCATCTTGATACAATAATCAAGGCGACCCCAACTTATAGGAATGTCTCCATTCACAGCTTCATTAGCTGTCCTATAAGTAATGATCTTATATCTATTTATACTTAACAAATAGAGATGATTATCCATGGAGTGGTCCAATCTCAACCTACCAATATGCTCACCAAGACTTTAACCAAAATGTAACAAAGACATATACACTGAATAAATCATGACATATCACATTTCTTATTGTCTTTAGAACATGTTATATTCTTCGAAGTCCCAAAGACTTCAAATGTTCTTGAAAGGACTCTTTAGTCAACGACTTACTGAAAGGATCTGCAAGCATAACACGTATAGGGATATACTCAAGAATTATTTTTTTCTTGTTAACAATATCTCTTACAAAATTATACTTAATCTCTATATGCTTGCCCTTGCTATGATATTTGGGATCCTTCAAAAAAGCTATAGCATCTTGATTGTCACAGTACACTGTAACAATACTCCCACTATCCTCAGCAATCTTCAAATGCTTCAAGAATCTTTTCAACCAGACATCTTCTAGCACAGTTGCTGTGCAAGCTACATACTCAGCTTTCATTGTCGACAACACTACACAAGCCTGTTTCTTGTTGTTTCATGAGATGACACCACCATTCAACAAGAAGGTATAGTTGGATGTGGGTTTTCTATCATCAAGGTCTCCTGCCCAATCTACATCTGTATAGCCCTTTAGGCTCGCCTTAGATCCTTGGAAACAGAGATAAGAATTTATTGTTTTTTTGAGATATCTGAATATCCTCTCCATCGCTTTCTAGTGTTTCAATCCTGGATTTGACTAGAACCGTCTAACTAAGCCAACATCATAGCTAATATCAGGACATGTACACAACATAGTATACAGCAAACTACCAATGCCACTAGCATATGTTTTTTTTCTTCATCTCAGCTATTTTCTCAAGAGTCTTGAGATATATACTTTTGCTCAGAACAGTACCTCTCGCTACAGGTGTTTGTTCAATATTGCAATATGACATATTGAAGTATTGTAGCATCTTAGTTATATAAGTCTTTTGAGACAAACCCAATTTTTTTTTGGTTCGATCTCTTATAATCTTTACTCCTAAGATGAACTCAGCTTCTCCCATATCTATTATGTCAAATTGTGATGAAAGCCATGATTTGACTTCTATCACAAATTTTATGTCATTTCCAGCTATTAGCATATCATCAACATATAATGATAAGATAACCGACTTTCCTTTTTTCATTTCTTAGGTAAACACAATGATCTTCATTGATCATTTCAAAACCAAAAGATAAAATGACTTCATTAAATCTTATGTTCTATTGTCTTGATGCTTGCTTTAGCTCGTATATAGATTTTTTAAGTCTACATACTTTATTCTCTTGGCCTTCAGTAATGTAACATTCTGCTGTGCCATATAGATTTCCTCATCAAAATTATCATTAAGAAAATATGTTTTTGCATCCATCTGATGTAATTCCAAGTCAAAATATGCTACAATAGCTAAAATGACATGAATTGACATAAACTTCACAACAGGAAAAAATATCTCTTGAAAATCAATACCCTCTAGTTGGGTATATCCTTTTGCAACTAAACGAACCTTGTATCGATTAATCGATCAATTTGCTTTTTTCTTAATTTTGAGAATCCATTTTCTCCCAATGACCCTTCGGCCTGGAGGAAAATTGACTAAATCCCAAACTAGATTCTTTCTCATAGACTTCATTTCCTCATCCATTGTAACTTTCCATTTTTCTCTAGCTGAGCATCTCAATGCTTTCTCAACTATTCAAGGTTCTTCATCGTCAACTGGGAGAATTATTAATGTCTCATTCTCAATATCAAATCTTCTCTGAGGAATAATCTTACAACTACTTCTTTGTAGGTTGAACTGTTGAGAAATCATCTTATTAATTGATAAATCACTTCCACTGGGTTGACTAGATTCAGGTAACTCTCATGATACCTCATTCATTGATAAAGGAACATTATCCTCATTCTCTATTATAAATAGAGGAATTGTCTTATCAACTTCACCTCTTGTTGGGAACTCAGTTTCGAGAGAACTAACATCTCTCGACTCTATTTCGGAGATGGTTCCACTTGTTGCTCACCAATGAAAACATAACCCTTAGAAGTAACGAAATACCTTACAAAGATACACTTCTTCCCCCCTGGGTCATAATTTTTTATATTTATGAGTCTTATCATGAACATAAGCAACTAACCCCCAATGTCTCAAATTACTCAAATTTAATTTTCTGTCTGTCCAACATTCATATAGAGTAGATAGAACAAATTTAGAAGACACTCGGTTAAGTATATAGGTTGCTGCTAATAACACATCTCCCTAATAGGAAATTGGAAAATTAGCTTGAGTCATCATAGACCTAACCATATCTAGAAAAGTTTGATCTCTTCTTTTAGTAATTCCATTTTGCTGTGGAGTTCCTGGGATTGTTAGTTGTCTAATAATCCCTTTATCATTATACATTATCTTGAACTGATCATATAAATATTCACCTCCACAGTCAGTGTGTAAAGTTTTAACCTTACGATCCAATTGATTCTCTACTTCGTTCAAATAACGTTTGAAACAATTTAATGCTTCATATTTATGAGAAATCAAATACACATGACCAAAACGTGTAAAATCATTAATAAATGTAATGAAATTGGAACTTCCATGTCTAACCTTCACATTCATTGGACCACAAATATCCGAACGAATTAATTGCAATGATGATTCAACTCTAATAGTATTACTAAATGGTTTCCTAGTTGCTTTTCCAACAAGACAATACTCACATATAGACAAGTTAACTTTAGCATGAGTGCCGAGCAGACCCTCTTTATCTAATCTATTCATTCGTTCTTATCATATATGTCCTAATCTAGCATATCAAATCTCATCATTAATTTCTACATCACTAGCAAGAGCAATGTTTCAAAAATAATCATTAATACCATAATTAATATTCGATTCTACATCAAGATCCATAAAACCATTCGATACATAACCATATCCAATTAACACTGAGTTAATTTTAATTCTACACATCGACTGTAAAGGTTAATACAATAGCCCAAATCAAGAAGACTAGTTATGAAAACCAAATTTTGTTGAATATCAGGAGCATAAAGGACATTATGTAGAAATAAGGTGCGTCCACCATGTAGGTTGAGTTTGCAAGTGTCAATTCCTTTGACTTCTATTCTTGCATTGTTTCCCACATATATCCATTTGTTGCCAGTTGGTATTCAACGGTACTCCACGTATGTAGCTCGATCACAAGCTACATGGTTCATGCTCCTGAATCTATAATCCGCAAAGGATAAGAATTAGCTAACAACACTGAACTAGCAACATAATGCTTATGAAAAGAAGATAAACATTGATCTACCTTTTCGGCTTGGTACAATCTCAAGCAAAGTGACCCTTCTTGCCATAGTTATAGCAAGTCAGCTTGCTTTTAGGTTTTTGTCCATACTTCTTTCCTTTGAAATTCTTCTTGATTGGGTCTTGCCCAGCAGCAGCACCAGCTTCTTTTCCCTTTCCCTTTCCCTTTCCTTTCTTGAGCCATCTTTTCTTATTCTTGGATCTTGATGCTCCAACAGAACCTTCAGCTACAAAAGCTTATCCAAAAATCCTTGTGGATTCAATTCTCACCGCCTCAAGTTTAACATGACTTGAGACATCAGTGAAAGTCTTGATACTTTCACTGTGTGTAAGATTCTATTTCATCATTTCCCAGGAATCAAGAAAGGAACGAATTACTGCCTGAACCTATTGTTTATCGGTCAACTCATGACCAACAGTCTTTAACTCCTGAATCATATTCGTTATTTTCCTCAGATGTTGGGTCATAGAGACATTTAGGCGTTTCTTATAGCTATCAAGCTTTATTGTCAGCTAACGAAACTTGCTTAAGCTAACTCCACTAATTTATATCTTAGGGCAACCCAGACGACATGAGCTAATGGTAATGGGTCATATTCAAATACCAGATCATCTACCATTGAACTAATCAATATTCCATTAGTAGTAGAGTCCTTTTTCTTCCATGTCTTATAGGCATCAAGATCACGCTTGTGCTGGGCTATAGAACCATCAGCAAGTTCTTCCATAAACTAATTTACAACTGTTAGAACTTCTTGTTCTTCAAGAACATATTATATTTTGAGATGCCATATTTTATGGTTATCCCCATATAATTTTTCTCCCTTATTGAGTTTAGCTATGATGTTCTTTGTAGCCATAATCTATCATAAATAAACAAATTATTTAACTATTCAATGTAATTCATATGTATGTAATTTATGATTGACTCAATGTAAATTTGAGTTGGTTTACAAGATCAAGTGGTAACTACATTTCCACTCATCATTTGTATGATCCAATCTAACCAACTTTGATTAATTATATTACACACATCTCATCAAATGAACTAATCATTATTTGATCTAATTATGAATGAACTAATCATTAATTGATCTAATTATAATATGAACTAATCATTTAAATGAAAAAATCATTGAAATAAACTAATCATTAAATATTAAATACGTTGTTAACACATAGTATCCAACTAGGGCATACATTGTTAAAATATGAAGTTAACACATAACATAACATTTTCATAAAATAGCACTGTTCGTACACAATGACAGTATCTACTACATGACTCTCATAAACTAAATGAGCTAATACTGTTCGTACATAACGACAGTAACAACAACAAAACTCTAATAAACTATATAAACTAATACCACTCCCACTAGGACAAACACTAGTGTAGTGGTCAACACAATCTCTATCCTACTATGCTCAGATAGGGCAATCTCAGACTCTGTCGAATCCACACTTGGATCCACTTCTGGATCCTCCTGATCCACACGGTGAAGTAGATATATACACAACTCTGCATATGAGATGTGCCCTTCATAACGCCCCCATAAATGGTGTACAACCACCTTGGGATGCCTTGACAATGATCGAATAAAAGCTCAAATCCTGTAATTATCTAGGATTGGAAAATCTTCATACTCGAGTTTCTAGAATAAACGATCGAGCCTTCCAATGTGTCCTTTGACTCTATAAACTGAATCATACTCTATCTCCTAGATCACCTCCCTTAGCTCATTCCGTCACACATCGCAATGAGTCATTGTGTATATTATCGTGGTATCTGGAATTACAAATAGTAATGTCAGTACAAAACAGACAAACTAGTAACAAAACTGGTTAAATTCAATTCAAATATATACATATAACCAATACACAGAATACTAAAGTAATAAGAAAAACAAAATTTTCTTCAATTGAGGGGCTCCAAGCGACTGACACACTAGACTGGTCGATTGATTATTACTAGGTCATTCAACCAATCTACAATTGATTTAGGAAATTGAATCCTGAGTATTAGCTTGGTCCATTGTCCTCGTTATAACTAATCTAATTGGATAGGGATCCCTTATACCTATGTATTGTTATTATTTAACCTAAGCCCATTTAAGTAAAATGTAGACTTATTGATCAAACCAAGGCTCATTCAATCAATTCTGGTCCAATTTGATCAAATTTGACCCATTAGATCAAATTTGGCCATTAGAATAAATCTATCCCATTTGATCAAATCTGACCCATTAGAATAAATTTAGCTCATTTGATCAAATCTGACCCAAATGATCAAATTTGGCCCAATCTAATTCAAATCGATCTCATAAAGTCAAACTGGTCTGATTAAACGAACCGGTTTGACTCAGACTGATTCTGATTTGGACCAAATTGGTCTATTAAAACAACCAATGGTTTGAACTAGACCAGGTTTTGATTGGACCAAACTAGTCTGGTCTAGACCGGGGTCTGATTGGACCAAACTGGTCTGGACCGATCCAACCCACCGGTTCTGATATTTTTTTATATCTTTGCTAATGGTTAAAAAAATTATTTATTTAACCAAGTCAAATAAATATAAACCATATGCCAGTGATAAAACCTTAACTTCATTATTTTTTTTATTAAATAAAATCAAACAATTCCTCAAAGAAACACGATCTTTTTTGTTGTTGTTGATTTATTAAAATCAAACATTTTCTCAAAACCACAATCTTTTCTTCATTGCAACTTCTCTTCCATGACGAATGCGGTTGTCAGCCACGGCTATCGATCGTCGGCCTCCCTACATGGTCGTCGGCGCTCGCCAGCCATGAAAGTTGATCGCCTGCCACCTGACGTGGTCGTCGGCCGCCTGCAACATGCGGTCTCATCCACGACAGTCTCTACCGCGAGACGCAATCATGATTTTTCGACGAATGCACAACATGATACATATCATGATATAATTGCGATTTCGCTCGGTGACAACAAAATGCAAACGGATCAACCTCCGTTGGCAATATTTCCGGCAAAGAACAAGAATCAAGAGGCATAACTTATTCATTGCAGAGGAATTTGATGCAAAGGTTTTATTTCATGCATTTTAGAACTATGATGTACAGATATAAAATCTATCAAAATAACAGTAACTTGTTGCTAGCGATTCTCATATGGCAAGCATCAAGTATAACGATCCATCATGCATTCAACTTAGCTTTGATACCATTGTTGATTGTATGCATGAAATAATGTGTAAACTGTAAACACTTACAGCGATATGCAACAAAACTTATGTTCTTCATGCTTGCTGTCGGAAGAACAATTACATGATCGAAGAGCCCTTCAGAGTTTCATGAACCAAATCCCTAACGGTCTGTGGATGTTCTTCTTGCAGAAGATTCTTAAGCGCATCACACACATTTCTTTGCTTCACTTGGATGCCATATATAATGAGCATCTCGGCAGTTTTTTCAGAACTGCACTACGTGCATAAGTGCAGAAAATGCACTACGTGGCCATGCCACTTCCCCACTACCAACAATGTATTAATTGGTTTTCCCTAAATTAAAATATCATGCATCTCTAACTAGACATTCTAAACTTGATCATCCTACCTAGGATGTCAACTATGTCCTTAATTTCAAAAATTAAAACAATGCATGATAAATGAGTATAACATACATCAAATGCATATTTTTCAACAAAAAAAAACTATTATAACTTGAATGATGCATGTATGACATAACATGTAACATTTTTTCATGATAATATGAATGTATGATATGATGTCATGGCATATGATAGAGCACACAAGCATGATAATTATAGCTCATAAGAAAATACCTAGATTTTCATCTAAGTATCATTAACTAATTATTATGTCAAATACTCGATTTGACATATGTGACTCTATCTCTCTCGAATATGCCAAAACCCCAAACTTGACACACTCTTAACTTCTATTCTATGTTATCAATTTGATTAATATTAATACCTCAAATCTTTATTGGCACACTATAAACTCAACAAGGGTAAAGATCAACTTCTCATGTTTAAGATGTTACAATATCTTGAAAATGCTCTAGAATGACAACTTCACAATGGTTGGGTTAACTATCTTACCAATTGGGGTTGGCATACCCTATACCCATTTAGTGTGAAGTTATCACACTCTTAGGAACTCAATACCTATTGGTGTTTCTTGGATGTAATAGGTATTCACTAGGAATAACTTTCCTAGAAACCTTCCTAATGACTCTCTTAGACTTCTTAAAAGCCTTAGTCATGCTAGTCTCCTCAAGATCAACACTAGGGATAACTTTCCTTGTAACCTTGACTTAACTCCTAGTCCTAGGGTTAGGTCCATAGTTATATGGAACTCTATGGTAAGAGGTCATATTTTTCTTGGACTTAGGTTTGTATCCCAAACTCATCTTGTCCATAGATGACTCTTGTCTTCCTAAATCTAGGTTTTGCTTCTTGGACCCTATGACATTATTTCTCATTTTCTCTAGGTTCTTCTCTAATTTATCAAGCCTTGACCTCAAAACTTGATTTTTAATCCTCAACTCCTCAAATTTTGATTTTTCATGATTGCTTTGGATATTTTTCTTTCTGGGCATATGTCTAAATTGCTTAGGATTCTTGTCTAGATTATTTTCTACCTTCTTATCCTTAAGTAAGGTTGTTCTAGCATGATATGATCTATAATTATCCTTAGAATTATCATGCTTTCTATTTTGATGATAATAAGCACTAAAATCATGCAATTTATTTTTAACATACTTGTTATCATGATATAGAGAAATATCATTAACTAATAGTACCTTAGTTTTGCTTTTAGAAGCTCTCCCTTGATTTGAACTTTCTCCATTGTTCTTACTTGAAGACCTCCTCTTTAGACATTGATTTTGATAATGTCCTTTTTGATTTCACAAAAAACACACTATGTGCTCCTTGCCTTTTCGTATCAAGGTTCCGACCTCCTTTGGCTTCTCCTTCACCTTGAGTGTCACTTGAATCATCTCTAGAACAATTTTGAACACTTGCTCTTATAGTGTCTCTTCTCCCTATACTCAAAGCATATAATATGTTTTTTATTTTTGTTAATTGAAATTGATATACCTTCAGGATTTGTGCTCTCTTGACTTGTAGAGGTGGAATACGATTTTTCTTTATTGGTTCCGGATGTAGAAGCTTCTTCTCGTTCATGTATCAATGACCTCTCCCCATCAATCCTTGAGGTGGATGCTTTTTCAATTTCATCCTCGGATGTTGAGCACCTCTTAATCTCTGAATCGTTAAGTTCTTGAGCCAAAGAGTCTCCCTCTTTGACTTTGTCTTTACTTTGCATCGAGGTTGGATCTTCATGGAGCATAGCCAACTTGCTCCATAGCTCACTTGCATCTTTGTAATCTCCTAATTTACACAAAATATTGTTAGGAAAAATATTTATTAGCAATTTAGTTACATTTTTATTTGCTTCAAATTTCTTGACTCGTTCCTTGGTCCATTTGCTCTTCCGAAGAGGTTTTCCCATTTTGTTTTTCGGAGCTTTAAATTCTTCCATTAGAGAAAATCATTGCTCTATATCTATCATAAGGAAAAAAATCATTCTTGATTTCCAAAGATCGAAGCCTCCTAATCGAAAAGGCAAAAGTACTCGAGTGTCGTATCCAAATCCATTCTTGAACTCCATTTTATTTCCTTAAAAATCTAAAGCTTTATCTTCTACCTCTAGCTCATGCTCTGATGGAGGTCAATCCGATGAAGAGCAGTCTCACTCTGATATCACTTGTTAGGACCCATGCGAGCTAGAGGGGGCATGAATAGCTTTAATCACTCGTCATTGGTTTGTGCTCGTCATTGAATGCACAACGGAAACCTTGATTCAACCTTGACTCTACATGCACAACACCTTGGTTTTACTTGGTATCCACCTCCTGGAGGTGACCAATCCAAGGGTCCACTCTGAGTTCTCACATCCACTAAGAACTCTCTCCTTCTTCTAAACTTTTCAGAGGCGGAGAAGTCTCGTACAAACTCATTCTTACAAGAACACAATAAGAAACAAGAAACAAAGACAAATATAATAGAAAACAACTTTACAATAAAAAAAATTGCTTGATTTATCTCTTGTTGACTCAGAAATGCCTCTTGTTGACTCAAAAATGACCAGCAATTCACTTCATAATCTCCTAGAACTGGCGGCTCAAAATCTCCATGAAATCCCCTTTTTTAGGGTTGCTTTCGGGCTAGAAAATGTCTCCCAATCGATTGACCTTACCTTCAATCGATTATCATGTCAGATACGATCATTGAAACGTACAGAACAACTCTTTTTCACCTGACCAATCGATTGGATTGGTTGATGCCATTTGATTGCCTCAATCGATTCCGTATCCTTCTATTCTCTAAAGAAAATACAATCAATCGATTGACCCAATCGATTCTAAACCTTTTTGTTTGCTTGAGAAAACACCTCCAATCGATTGGAATTGCCTAATCGATTGCCCCAATCGATTCAAACATGTTATGTTTGGTGGCAGACTCCTCCAATCAATTTGAATTGCTCAATCGATTACTTCAATTGATTAGAGCAACAAACCCGAAATTCCAGGTTTAGGGTTTGCCAATCAATTAGTGACCACCACCAATCAATTGCTAACCCTAATTTCAGCCTTCCTACAGTTGAAATCAAGTCTTGCCTGGTATCTGGTTGAACTCAATCTACCAGGACTTCCTTTTCCCAACATCTAGTCATTCGTGACCTATTGGGACTTCCCGTTGCCCAATATTCGATCATCCTTGACCTATTGGACTTTCTCGTTGCTTGACATCCGTTCAACCTTGACTTGTCAGGGCTTCTTCACCAAGTGTCCGGTCCTCCATGACCCACTTGGACTTTCCTCTGACCAACTTTTCGTTGGACTTTAAATTACCAAGTGTGCAATCACTCTTGATCCACTTGGACTTTTCCCTTGCCAACTTTTCGTTGGACTTTCGATCACCAAGTGTCCGGTTACCCTTGACCCACTTGGACTTTTCCCTTGCCAACTTCCCGTTGGACTTTCCACTTCAAGTATCCGGTCAATCTTGACCTACTTGACTTCTTACAAACATATTGTTCAAACATCAAAACTCAATCTCGAGCCAACCTGAACTTGATCAATCTAGTCAACCTTGACCCGAGGTCAATTGCACCAATAGATTGACTACCTAGTTAATTGATAATTTGACTTGGACCTATATAAAGACTAAGTTCTCTTAGGTTGAGTTCTACCCTATCCCCAATTATAA
Source organism: Hedychium gardnerianum (assembly GCA_038050645.1). Classification (NCBI taxonomy): domain Eukaryota; kingdom Viridiplantae; phylum Streptophyta; class Magnoliopsida; order Zingiberales; family Zingiberaceae; genus Hedychium; species Hedychium gardnerianum. Next base: position 6,017,806 of record JBBUKS010000001.1, on the reverse strand, counting down.
GTTCACTCAACCTCAAATCACACTAATTGCCTTTCGCCATCTCTAATAATATTACGCTCCTAATTCTTCAGATGCACTGAACCCTTTAGGTCCCTTCCTATGTCATCCTTCTCGCTTCACCTGTAAACTCTTCCGCCAATATTTTCATCCCTCAGATAACCGAGCCCATTGTCTCCCTATCAGTGTCATCCTTTACTCTCTCTTGTGTCCTCTACTTGCTTCCTGGTGTTGGGTTTTAAAGAAAAACTAAACATAAAACATATCGGAAAAAGAACCCACCAAAGATCCACGCGAATTAAAATCAAGTCGTTGGTGTAAAAAGTTACCTCTAAATGCGCAAAACTCTTTTGCGAATCTGGAGAGTCAAGTCAAACTCAGCGCGATCAATACGTTCATGCCTCTATGGTATCTACACGAGCACAACTATCTCCCATCTCACGAATACGATTGGAGTTTGATGTTATCGTACGTGTAGTGCTAGTTGCCATGCATATTTAAAGTTGAGATCAAACCCTAACCTATTTGGGTTATCACAATCTTATCCGATAAGACGTGTTCTCAACCTATGCAACCACCAAGTCTTATCTAATAAGATGAATAAAACTTGGCCAAGTCTTATCTAATAAGACGTTATCTAATAACGTGACCAAGTCTTATCTAATAAGACGTGATTCAATAAAATATGGGCTTTATTTGATTTGGGCCTGATGGGTGCCTATTTGATAACTCAAATGCATATTTATTAAATTAACTATTAATCCAACAAATTTAAATCCAAAACAAACTTAGGCCCAATTTATTTAGTCAAACTAAAATAAACCAAAATCCAAAATTAATGCGTTCTTTATGTATGTAACCCAATATATTCTCATAACATTGACAATGACTCTAAAATCACATTTTAAAGACACAAGTAATGAGTGACATCTGTTGGTGCAATCGACTTATGGTCAAGATTTGACCAAGCTAACCAAGATCAAGTTGACTCAATTGAGATTTTGATGTTTGATCAATATGTTAAGTTGATTAAACAAAAAGTCAAGTATGTCAAGGTTGACCGGATACTTGACAAGATATGGAAAGTTTAAGTGGGTCATGGTTAACCGAATACTTGGTGATCGGAAGTCTAATGAGAAGTTGGCATGGGGAAATTCCAAGTGGGTCAAGGTTGATCAGACACTTGGTGATCGAAAGTCCAAGTGGGTCATGGAGGACTAAACACTTGATATGAGTAAGAAAGTTCTAGTAAGTCAAGTGATCGTATGCTAGGTAACAGTGAAGTTCTAATAGGTTGAGTTCAACCGAAAACTAGGCAATGAAAGTCCTAACGGGGCTAGGTGGTGGAAGACCTAGTTGGGAATTAGGCAATGGAAGTCCTAGCAGAGCTAGACAGTGGAAGACCTAGTTCCTCAAGCAAAAACCTTAAATCTAGACTCATGTGGCGAAAAAGTGCATCATAATCCCTAGTGAATCAGTCTACTCTTATCATATAATTTCATTGATGAGCATGATACGAAAATAGTTTGAGAAAGGCCTAAGTAGAATTTCTCCGTCTCGGTGCAATTAGTGACCTAAATTTTTCAAGTGTCAATCTCCAAGCTTGTCAAGTTGTCATCTAACCGTGTTCCTTATGCCTCTGACGATAGGCACTTACCTGTCACATGCATAGTTCATCCCTCCCAAAGTCTACACAAGGTCTAAAGGGATAGCTCGGAATCAAGAGAAACATAACAGTTATTTTCCCAATAACCTAACTCGGTCTCAAAGGGGTTACTTGTTAGTTTCCATTCACGACAATTATTTTTATATCCCTTATTTTTTTAATTTTATTTTTATTTTTTTCGCTAAGTTCTTGCAAGATGTAGAACTAGAACAAATATAGGAATTTTGATTTTTCCAAATGAGTTGACATGATCCGAGTTTATCCAGTAACCAAAATGTAGTTGAGAGGTCACCTTAGAAACACAAGTACTAGTCCAGTTTATGAATCATGACTATTTTCGAAATTATCTACTATCACGCCTCGAGAGTATACTTATCCGTTGAAAAACGGACAACACTCCTCTTGTGACAATCACAGTTTCTTGGTTACACAACCACAATACAGATAAAAATATATGTACCCCACTCGGGTATTCACAACCATGCTGTATATAAGACAAAATACCCTACCCGGGTATGCACAACCACGCAGTGTATATATAGACAAAAATCCAACAAAATAAAGAATGGAAAGGGGGTCCACCCCAGAAATAAAATCCAAAAGAATACAACTGCGAGCCGGTTCGACTTATCACCCCGAAATACACAACCGAATAGAATACCAATACCAAGATATAATTTAAATAACACAACGTCATATGAATACATAAATGCGGAAGCAGATAGCTGAAACAAAACTAAAATAGATTTGTAACTCGATGTGAGTGGGACGACGGCAGATATCCTCCAAACGACCCAATCATAAACCTGCTAACAAGGAAAACAACAATAGGAAACATGGGTGGTGAGTACAAAAGAATACTCAGCGGGTATAAGACAGATAGTGTATGAACAATAAAAAGTACAAGAATTCAAAGGTATATAGTAATTCAAAGGTATACAGTCTCACAGAAGAATATACTCACCATCGAATGAGGACACCCGTATGCCACTACTACACAAGCACCCTACTCAACTGCACATAGTATCACGAGTAGTGCCAATAATAAAGAATATGGGTTCAGCATCTCACATGCATGTACCCTCAATAATCAAAATAAGTACAACATCTC